>JABBWA010000002.1:1800000-2044104 GCA_016628065.1 Suillus lakei | reverse complement strand
GCGTCGCACTGGAATAGATTCGCGTTTTTGGTACGGTGTTGTTCACTCCTGGCTGCCCGTTTTACAATGAGACTCTACTGGCAGCGGCGCTGCCTGCGCATTTTTCTAATCGGCACTGGTACTACAAGACCATTCCTCTACAGGATATTTATTCCCCGTCCTCCTTCCATCCCTCCACCGAGACCTTCGTCTCAAAGTTAGTGATGCAACTTGGCGTCGATGTTGGATTGGATGACTTCGACTCCGACCCCCATAGTTGAAGGTGGTGGCCAAGTTGATGAGAACGGCGCAGACGGCATGGAGGGTGTTGAAGGTAGCATGAATGGTGCAAATGCCGAAGATGGCGGAGCTGATCTTAATATCAACCACGATGGCCCAGGAGATGGTGACGAGGACGAGCCGTGAGAGAGATGTGTCTGGTGTGGCAGAGAAGGAGAAGTACGAACTCAACCCAATGACTCGGGATTCAGGGGCAACGGAAAGCGCACCATTTTCACATCAAGCAAGTTTTGGAGGTTCGTGGATGCCTCGCTTGAGGGTGTTCGCAAAATGGGAATGGCCGAGGCAGAGGAACTTGGTGATGGAACGCCAGCTGAGAATATCGTCAGGAAGTAAGATCCTTGCTACTTCACTCTGCACATGGTTACTCACTATTATGAAGCATCCTGGTTGAATATTTCCAGCAGGACCTCGCCGAGTTTCCAGGGAAGAGAAGTGTCCCAAAACTTATTTCCGTTGCCAATCCTCAGTGGCAGACCAAGATTCAGACTGATCTACTTTGGTAGTGAATATGCCAGCTGCTCGTTTCCCGCTCGATATCATTTGCACGCTCTCTACATACCATTCATTTTAATACCATAATCAGGATTGTGACTAGCTCGTCATTAATGCAATGTTTTTTGGACTGCTTTTCACGGATTATTGCCTCGCAAAATGCATATGAGAATCATGATATTGGCATGGTGCTGGCAAGCTGGTTGCTATTAGCTACCCCAAGTACAGTATGAGTCTATGTTGGACTGGTCTCGACCATAGGTACATACAACCTATTAAGCTCATGTCTATACAAGATAGGACAACATATCTTTAACGAGGTGTGACTTGCAACATATTCAAGATAAATCAATTCGATACTCATATAGCTCCGGTTTCTACTGTACCTACGGGATCTATATGATACTCTGAAATTTTTAAATACATGCGTGTCACACACCTCGCGTGATAGATCAAATAGTTAAGTATTAAATTGGGTCGACAATACAAGGTGCGAAAATTATTTTAACGACATTTCGAACGGCTTTACCACACATTACTACTTTTGGATGTGTGGGACAGGATTTCAGCAAGCGACGGTGTAAGTCTAGTTCTACGTATACGCGCTATAGCAGGGTTTCGGGAAACCCCGGTCTGAGGAAAAATGCGTTTATGCACTCCCGTATTATGCGGGGTGTGTGGGAC
The DNA here is from genome assembly GCA_016628065.1 of Suillus lakei. Taxonomy (NCBI): domain Eukaryota; kingdom Fungi; phylum Basidiomycota; class Agaricomycetes; order Boletales; family Suillaceae; genus Suillus; species Suillus lakei. The sequence goes on along the minus strand of JABBWA010000002.1, from coordinate 2,042,646 downwards.
TCTGTATTACCTAGGGGGCCTCGATCGTAGAGGGCCTGGGTGATCTAATACCCACTAAAACCTCTAGGGCGGTGGCCCAGTCTTTTCGTATTTGATTATTGGGGTTTGTTTGGATAGTGTTTTCCCAGGTATGTGTAACTAGTTTTGTGAATTTTTTAGTTCTTATGATTTTGTTTGCGGATATTCTGTCTAGTTGTAATCTGTTATTGATTCTATTGGTCCATCGTTTGATTATCGTGTCTGTTGTGTAAGTTTTTTCATTAATGGTGCTATCGCATCTTATTATCCAGATTAGATAAGCAGATTCCGAGATGAGGATTCTGAGAAGTCTTGCTGCGCCTTTCGTCTTGTCGTTCGCTTCGCTGTCGTTATTGTTCTCTCTTTCGTTTGGGTTTTGTTCGTCTGGTGTTTGTTTTTTCAATTGTAAGTTCCCGCAGCCTAGGATCGTTCCTAACTTAATTCTTGGCCAGGCGCCAAATTTGTTGGCCATATATCTTTGGTGAGTTTCCATATTGTTTTCTGGGAGTTGTTCAGGCATTCTAACAGTATGTGTTCTATAGATTCAATTTCTGCATGACATGTCGCGCATTTGGCGCGGTGTTCATAGTTAGGGATGTTCAGCCAGTATTCTCCTACGCGGTAAGCTCCATGTATTGTTTTGAATAAAAATTGACGTATTGTTTTTTGTATGTCTTTATTTCGGCATCCAGTCCATATGGCGCTGTCATTTTCGAGGTTGCCTGTGATTTCTTGGATCGCATATCTTGCGATGTCGAGGTTACCTGTTGTCGCTCTTCTTGGTGGGTTTTTAGTTTCGTTTTGTTTCTTTATTCCTTTATATGCGAGTGATTGTGATATTGACGACAGTTTTGCTCCTTGTAGGTTCCATTCATTGGGAATCGAGAGGTCTATTTGGTCTTCGGTGGGTTTGTTCACTCCTTCTAAGGCCAGGTGGTCTGCCTGTTCATTACCTTGGTCTCCGTTGTGTCCTTTCGTCCATATGAACGATGTTTGTGCTGATCTTTTCCGTAGATGGTACAGTGTGGCTCTTAGGTAGTTGCTGTTCGCAATGTTTATCCAACCTTTATCTTCCCATTGACTGAAATGTTTGGTGAGTCCGTCTATTGCGTATCTTGAGTCTGATATGAATGTTATAGGGATATAGGGTTCTGTTTGTTGTAGGGCGACTAAGATTGCTGTTACTTCGGCGATTTGGTTAGATTGCTGGTGTCCAGGTATTCTTATTGTTTTGTTTTGTTCATGTCCCGCTGATATCCATATTCCGCTGCCCGCTTTTGCATTGTGTTTTCCGTTATTTAGACATGAGCCATCTGTGTAGATGGATACGCGTTCTTCTATGATGTTTAGTCCTCTCATTGGGGCTTGCAGGCGGTGAGCTGGTCTATCTGATTGTTTTGATGGGTCGGTAAAGATTCTAAAGCAGTCTCCTAGTGTTGTTCGTATCGTTGTTGTGGGATCAAAGATGATTTCTCCCTGTCTTCGCTCGTGTGCTTGTTGGTTTTTCTCTTTCCTGCTGTGAGTGAGTGATAAGCTGTCTTTTTTTGGTTTGGATTTTGTATTGAATTTTGGGGCGATTTTGTTTAGAATTTCTTTCACTGTGATGGCGCATTTATGTGGGTTTTTGCATCCTTTGTCTCTGTCTTTCTTGCAGTATTTGCATGCGCAGTTCTTTCGAGGGTGGTGTTTTTTGTTGTTACAGTATCGGTTGTCTCGTCATTGGTGAGTGAGATTCTTTTGCTTATTTTAATTAAGTGTTTAATTTTCTGGGCCTTATGATTGTTTTGTAGGCATTCGTTTTTTTGCTTATGGTATGTTTTGGGCGGGGCACCTAGGTGGTACCACGCAGGTAATTGTTTTTTTAGTTGTTTGGAGAGTTTGATTGGTGCGAAGCTAACGTTATATTTTTTCGCTATTTTTAGCATGTTGATTATCTCTTTTGGTATGTTGTTCGCTCTTATCCCTTTTGTTGGTGGGTTCCAGGATTGTAGGAAGGTGTTAAGGTCTGTCGTGTTATTGATTCCTGTCGGTTTAAGGTTATTGATGATTATGTCCGTTAGGAAGGCCCATGCTGGTCTTTTCGTTGATAGATCGAGATAGGAGCGGAGCCATGTCACTTCAATTGCTTCGTTTCGTGCTTTAAGGTCTATCAGGTTAATTCCTCCTTCCTCTCTTGGTTTTTGTAGTTGTTCTAGGCTGATGGGTGAGGTTTTTTCGTTATTCCAGATAAAGTTCCTCATTATTCTTGTTAGTGCGGCTTCGATGTTCTTGGGCATGCCCTGTGCTTTTGCCAGGAATTGCGTCATGCCTCCTATCACCATTTGGGCGATTAGACGTTTACCGTCTAGGGATGGGTGGCCTTTGTTCCAGCGGTTTAACATTTTGTTGATGTTATCTAGGATTGGTTCCCATGGTGTGGCGTCATTTGTTTCATTGCCTATCCAGGCGCCTAAAGATCTTATTGGGTGGCCGTCTGGGGCTACTCTGATGGAGTTTTCGAGGGGGGTGTCGTCTGGGTTGAGTTTTCTTGTTGTGATCACTCGTTCTTGGTGAGTTTTGATCCTATCGGTATTATTTCTGTTTGTCCATATTGAATTTGGCTCCCGAGGCTAGGCACCACTTGTTCAGTATATTTTCTAGGTCGGAGTATTTGTCGTTTTTATTCAGGTATATTGTTGTATCATCAGCGTATAGGTTATTTTAACTTGGTGAGTATTTCTGGGATGTCGTAGCCTTTTATTAAGTTGGAGTTTCTTAGGGTGCACGCCAGTGGTTCTATGGCCAGGTCAAAAGTAAACACGACAGTGGGTCTCCCTGTCTTACTCCTCTTGTTACTTTGAACGGTTCGCTCAACATACCATTTATAGCTACTCTTGTGTGGGCGTTTGAATATAGGGCTTTGACTGTGTTTATGAACATGTTCGGGAGGTTTAAAGGTTTGTAGTGTTTCTATCAGGTAGTCATGGCTGATTCGGTCATATGCTTTCTCTTGGTCAAGTGCAATGAGGGCGCCGTCCTCTTCTGAGATGTCAGCGTATTCGATCATCATTTTTGCGAGACGGATGGGTCAAATATTGATCTATTAGGTATGAATCCACTTTGTCTGGGTGTATTAGTCTCGGGGCTGCTCTGGCTAATTGTATTGCTACGCTTTTGTTAATAGCTTGTAGTCCGTGTTTAGTAGCGTTATGGGTCTGTAGTTGGCGATTTTGGTACGTTCTTTTTTCTTGTATATAGGGCACATCCATCCTAACGTGAATTCAGTTTCGTCTTTTACTCCATCTTTTGTATATCGGTTATGACTAAGGTAAGCGTTTTAATTAACTTAAAGCTTGGTTCATTGTCCTCTGAGTCGGCTAAGTGTTTTTCATGTAGTCGTTTCCATACCTCGTATGGTATTCCATCAATTCCTGCGGCGCTACCGGACTTCGAGGAGTTATAACGCTTTGTGGATATGGTGTCTTCTAGGAGCTGGCTTAGGGGGGAGTTATTGTCGTTGAACTTTTGTTCGTTTGGTATTTCATTCATTGTTTTTTGTTTTGCTTCATTTTTCCTCATTTGTATTGCAGGTGTATGTTCTCTTGTTGGAGGGACTCGTGGTATTGTTTTCAAGTTCTGCCATTTTGCCAGAGTGTGAGGTGAGTCGGTTTGAGTTTGGTATTTTGAGTTGATAGATTATGTCTCGCGGTTTTTTCGGTGTGTTTATCTTACACAGTACTTGCTAATGGTTTCCCCGGCGGCACTCCTTTGGCTTTTGATCAAAGCTGAAGGTTTTGAATCGCTTTTTCTCCAGGTGGTTAATTTCGCATTCGAGCCACGCTTTTTGGCTCCTTGTGTTGCTGTTAGTGTCTATGTTGTCATCTCGTAGGGTGAGTTTGATGTCGTTTTCTAGTTGTTTATTCTAGTGTTGATTTTATGTATATGTTCTTTAGATGTTTTCTTTGCCTCTTGGCGTATTTTGGATCTTGAAGTCCTCCCATTCTGACTGTGGGTTAAATCCACCTGGTTGTTGGTTTTGTTTCTATTTTCCGTTGTGTCATTGTCCTATTTTACTCATTTTATTTAATAGTTTCTCATCGTTTACCAGGCCGAGTGGCCATGACCATCGTCCCTTGCCTATGTGTGGCATATTTGGGGGTGCGTATCTCACTAGGATCATATGGTGGTCCGTCAGGATGGCTGACGTGCATGCTGACCAGTCATACAGGCTATTATCATGCGAGGGGGAGGAGTATATTCTGTCTAGTCTGGAGTAGGAGTTTGCGTTGCTGTAGAAGGTGAATAGACGAGATGTGGGGTGTGTTTTTCTCCAGGAGTCGTGTACATTTAACGTTTCTCTTAGGTCCCTGAGAGCATCAGTCGCTGCTTCGTTGTCCATTCTTGCGGGGGCTCTGTCTAGCGGGTCTTCTGTTAGGTTGAAGTCTCCTAATAGTAAGTCAATCTGTTGGTTATTTCTGCTCATTTCCGAGTCTTTAATGGTTGTCCAAAAGTTATGGTGTTCCGCTGGGTTGTTTGGGGCGTATATATTGAGGATAGTGAGTTCCTCGTTGTTGTGCCATCGAGTTTTTAGGATTAGCGCTCTTCCCGGTATGATCTCTTTGAGCTCAATGTTTTTGGTGTTCGTTAATTCTTTATTTAGTACAAAGGCTACTCCAGCTGATGATCCTGGGCGTTCTCTGTCTTTGGAGTTGATTACTCTTAATCTACGGGAGTATAGGGTGTTTATTTGGTTCTCGTGTTCTTCTGTTAGGTGCGTCTCTTGTAGGCACAGGATTCCTATTTTTTTCTCTCTCATAACTTGGTGTATGACTGACCATTTTGATATCGCGCTGTGGTCTAGTTGCGAGGATGTTCTTCCTTTCATGTTCAGGGATGCGATATGGAGGTTGGCTCTCGTTTTGTTTCGCTTTTTGGTTGATTTCTAATGTCATTATTATGTAGCACATGGTTGTGCGGCGCCTGATGGGGCGTGGGGTTGTTTCCACCTCCGAACTCTCGTGTAGCGTCCTCGAGGGGGGGCCCGGTGGTCTGAAGCCCACCCTCTCTGCTTCTTGGGAGGAGTGAGCCAAGACCAGGAGTACTACCGTATTGGGGGGTATTTGCAGGAGTTAGTGGGTGGGTGGTCGGGTTGTCAGCATCTTCCGAAACGACCATCGGGAAGCGTGGGTTGTCATATCCCGGACAACCATGGTGGGTACATGCTCGTGCTTTCGGAGGTAAGTGTCCAGTCACCTATCTCTTTCGGCGGTGGCTTCAGCTTCTCAGCGCGGCTAACCCTTGACCTAAATAGGTCTCCGCTGTTGGCAATTGCCGTCGAGGCTACCATAGCTTTCCTGTCCTGCTGGGCAGTCAGTAAATTTGGGCTATGGGTTAAGGTGGTCCAGAATGCGCCTCGGCAGACTGTTGGGATCACGTCTATAGCCTGTGGTCAGGAGGTAGGCTACTTTTGATCCGTTTTCGTTTGTGTTGGATTATGGGTCGGAGTGGGGATGATATTCAGAGTTCGTAGTTACATGGTTAGCGGGTCTACAAGCTAAGTGGGTAGGAAGATATGTATGGTGGATGTGGGGTTGTATATATGACAGAGATTGTATGTTCGAGTTGTTCTGAAGGGTCATTCCTTAAGAGAAAGTCTTCCTTCCTCGTCCTCTACCCCTTTGGTTGGCTATGGACTTGGGGTTGTGGTGTTTGGTCCATTCCAGAGCGGTATTTCTGGGAAAGGACATAGGCCGTGTGGATGTGCGATTGAGTGACATAAGGAGCAAGCGGAGAAGCCTATTGCTGTGCCAGTGCCTTCAAGTTCGGACGGGTATACGAGGGAGTGTAAGTAAAGGCGGAGTTTGGTCCATACTGTTGGGTTACTGGTTGGGCTGGCAGCGAAGACGTTGTAGCGGGGGAGGGGTATGCCTCCGCTTACTTTATAGTCAAGGCGTTCTACCCAAAGCGTTTTGATGAGTTCCCAGGTAGCGGAATCTTTCTCTTCATATGGGATATCACTCTCAGCGAGGATTTCTCCTATGTCCCAGCGTGTAACTTCTTCGGACCATGTCTCATAGACTGCGTCTTTAACGGTTTTGGTGTCCGTGGTTGAGAAGCCGTGAAGGCAGAAAAGGAGGAGGGGGGGCGTGTTAACGCTGAACTGGTGGGCCGCGAAGGTAACGTCTGGTGAAGACCATATACGCTGTGAAAGAATGAAGTTCTTCGTCTCTTCTGAGAAGTTGTACGCTAGGAAACTGATGGGGTGCTCGTCATCGTCTTTGATGGTAGCGTCTGGGCACGGGGGGGAGACTTTCACTTCTTGGTTATTGTCGTGGACGAAGTTGGCGATGTCCGTGATAGCCTTGCGGAGGTGTTCCACAAAGATCGGGCCCTTGGCCGATGGGTTCTTCCCGTCATGGTCGAAAACTCGTATGAGGAGTTTTGGGTGTGGGACTTTCAGCCACGCCATAATGACTTTGGGGGCTTGGAAGTCAAAGAGCTGAGCCGCGTGGGATAGGTGGATTTGTGGGAAACCTCCTATTGGGACGGGGGTGAAGTGCGGGATTGCTGTAAGTGAGTTCGAGCCGTTTAGTTTGACAATGGATCGGTTGGTCTCTGCTACGGCAAGGTGTGCTCTAAGGAGGTCTTCTTCAGAATGAGTGACGGGTTTGGAGGGAGTGGAGGTGGTGGTGGAGGGGGGGGTAAAAGGGTTTGGTATTGTGTTTTCCTCGGACATCGCGGTGTCTTCCTCATCTCTGGGGGCGTGGATGGAATTGGAGAGGTCCTCTGGGGTGTTTTTGGCTACGGGTGTGGTCACTTCTGCTGCGACCGGGGGGGGAGCAGAGGTGGGAGTCGCAGGGCTTCCAGGGGTATTGGTGTCGTTGGGCGTGGGTTGTGAGTTGGGCCTTGGGTTAGGGGTGGAGGTTGGGGATAAGGACAGTGTTTCCATGGAGTCCCCTTCGTCGGTCAAGACGTTCGGGGGGAAGTATTGTGAACCAGAGCGGTATGGTCTGGGCAGCGGTTGGCGGATTCCCATCGGGGATGGGCGTGCGCTAACGTTGGCAGCTTTGACAGAGGATTGGTCTTTCATTTCCGCTTATGAGGAGGTTTGGGTAGTGTCGTTCGAGGTGGTGCGTATTTATATGGTTGCTGGTGGTGTTTTCGTGTATATTTTCCGGTGTGGTTCGATTCTGGCGGGTTGCGTGTAGATAGCGAGGTGCTGTTTTTCGTACGTGTGCAGGCCATGTGTTTAGGGGGTGTTGTGGGTTCTGTGGGAGCGTATTCATTTCATTGTCAGTTAAGGGGGGTATATTGTGGGCTATAATGGTTAGAGTGGGTTTGATTTACGTCGGTCAGTGTTCTTTTGGTTCGTGTTCAGGCTCTGGGTGGGTAGTTTGACGTGTATATCGGTTCTTGGCAGTGGGGTGTGGTTCTTATCAATCCTTAGCAGTGTTTTATTGGGTCATGTTCTCGTTTGTCTTATATAGAGTGGTGTTTATGGTGTTTGATGTCGGGTCATGCGTTCAGCGTGGTGTGTGTTCGTTTTCAGTTTTGCGTTTGGGTTGACTTGGTTTGGGGTGGTATTCAGTCGTTTTCTTTCGTGTGTTCGTAGGGGAGGCTATAGATTATGGTGGGGAGGCCAGTCTAGTGGACTGTTGAGCGTTGTGAGCTCAACCTTGCCCGCTTGAGAGCGTGGGAAAAACCGACCATTGTGGTGGTACGAGTTCAAGGGCCCCCCAACTCGTAAATTTCCCAACCTAGTGTGCTCTGGCCCCTGGGGCTGGTTGTTGAACGTTCTGAACGTTGCGAAATGAGATGGAATTCATCTGCTCGCAGATAATTACATCCATTAAAATACTTGTCCGAGATTGTGCAGGGCGCTTACGTAACTTCTATAGCCTTGCAAGTCAGCTGGACGAGTTAGGAGACTCCCTCCTCTATCACAATCACGATAGTTCAGCATTTTCTTTGAAGATCAACCTCGTTGAGTGCCTACTCATCCGCTGCCATTGACCCGCTCTCAGCGAGACAAACATCAAGGAAAATTAATTTGGGCTGTTCGCGGCGAACTAGTCAGCATGGGCCTCATGATAGGGCCATACCGTGACTCAACAAGATGGAGAATGACATTAATGAACAAGGAGCTTGCAGAGAAAAAGCGTTGGGCATGGTGGCAATGATCATAGTATTCCACCGTCTCTCTTATGTGCATGCCTAATTCTGCCCAGATGGCAAGCCTTTAAAGCTTCATGTTCGGCCAGCCCCTCAATTGTCGCAGTTTTCCACTACCTTGACGCTGGCAAAGGTCCCAACTTCCCTCCGTCCCCCAATCACTCCTGCAGCCGCCTCGCTTACGTCCTAGGCGACACCATGGGCGGCACTGTCACTCTTCGCCCCGTATCAGTGCCATACGAAATGATCATGGCCCATGATAAAGCACTCGCCAACTGGATAGATAGCTTGCCCCAAGAGCTAAGTACGAATCCAGATTCGTACATGCCCTCAACAAGCCCAGACACTGTCGCGAAGAAGACTAGGAGTACAAAACAACATCATCCAAACAAGCTTCTCGGATCTGGGTCTGGGAATTTGTACCCCATACGGGCCGTACTACCACCAACACACAACAATCATATTTTGATTCCGTACGATCCTATCTATATTCATCTGACGGGGAACACGATCTTCAAAGGCCCTACCTCGATGCGCGGCCCTATCTCGTGCAGGGTGGTATGGGAGGTGGTGGTCGTACCTCTATGTGTATCCGACGCCAGTGGAGGAAGAGTCGACGTGGGGAGTCTCGTTGTGCCGGGCTAGATGTTACACAGCGGCCTGTAGGGAATAGGTCGTGACACGGACATCGACGGCGAGACGCACCACATATAAACGCCCCGCTGCTCGTGGCGACCATGTGGCCTTCGCTGTACACAATCGCGACAACCCCGCACCGTGAAGACATCGTTTTCTTTTTGGATTTAGATGCTTTTCGATTGGTGAATGCACTGTTCGTAACGGTTGAAATGCGTGTTGAGCGACTCCTTCGACCGATGGCCCCCCACTCCAGCAAACAACGATCCCCACTCCACCCCAACGAATGAACGATGAGACCCAGTATCACCCACTGAGTAACGACCTTTTCATTCATTTTCGTTCCCCTTGTGTGATGTACGACATAGTTGATTATCCTACTCAAGTACATGTTTTTTCTTTGTACTGCAGGTTTGTGCATTGTGTGCATACATGCAATACATTGGTAAAATCAAAGTACTGAGTAATTTAAAAGGGGCAGGGTGAGGCTTCAAACTTGAGGCGGATCTCTACCGCTGTGATCGAAGCGCCATAGTTACTGTGAGGAACATGCACAGTTTCAGCAACGCTCCATTGAATTGGTTTCGGAGAAGCTTTTGGAGCGGCGAGTCAATGTATACTAATGTCCATAAGGGATATTCACGAAACCAGAGTCAAATACATGTGGCGTTCATACTAACTTGTGTGTACAAGAGAAATTCTGAGTGCCCATGTGAAAACGTTAATGCGAGGAAGGTGTAAGACGGTAGTATCTAGAAACGTTGAGGTGTTGATAAATGACATCCTAGTCCTACTTGAATACCGCGTGAGTAGATCAGTCCAAAGTATGCTCAAGACAAAAAAAAAATGTCCGGAAACCGTGCAGTGGCAATATGACATGACGACACTCTGAGCTACCTGCAACATGCAGACAGCATGAAGACCACAAGTGTCTTTTTCGACAGCATGGCTGGCTGTGCACAACGTCAACGCACAGCCAGCCCAGCTGATATGGATTTTATTCATATGTAGATCTGTCGACAAAGATAAATCAAAAATGTCAGTTTCAAAAGCGGGGTCTTCTCACGAGACAGATGCGGGGGACTCGACACCGGAGCCAGCATAAACGCAGTCCATCTTCACATCTGGCAGCGGATGATCGCTCGTCCCTGTTGTAGACCATTAATGCATCATCCTCGTGATCGTAAAAGTGCCTCACCAGCATGACAGTAAGGAATACCGTCTTCCTTGTGGCCCCACCACATCACAGGCGACCATTCATCCACGAGGTTGGTGAGCGTCTGGACGTGGCCGTATGTAGCTGGCTGAGGGCCGCATGGTCGGCGCAGTGCGATGAGAGTGAAAAAACAGGAAAATATGAACAGCGCTATACATAAGTTCCAGATCTGCAGGAGTGTGAGGATGTTGTAGTAGTTTTACATGGGCTGTAAATGCGAACCTGGATACTATACATGACTATCGAGAAAGGTTCCAGCAACTCGTCATAGGCGATGTTACATACTTGGAACGACAGCCCAAACATCCAGTCTGTTATCAATGATGATGATGTTCAATGACGCCGATATATAAAAAACTAAACGCAAATGACCCACGCAGGAAAGGCTTCGCGATGAAAAGTACGAGACAAATCGGATGAGTGAAAATTGGTTTCAGCGGGTTCGTTGTCATTCTAAGTCCTTTCCTTCCGGTGGCGCATCTCCACTGTCTGTCATCTCGAGCGATATTCACAATGAGCTCCGAGCAATGCAACCCGAGTGTTAAGGGCCCCTGGACAACTGCCAGGTTGACAAGGACCACAATCCACCACCGAATCCCGTTATCCGGCATAGAGTATTGGATGAAACTGGACTGGCCGTTGTACAAGAATGACCACGTTTGCCATGTGAGCCGGGGCCCTGGGGCCATGTTGGGGTACTTGTACCAGATATACGAGACGAGTGCGGCCCAACCAGCACATGCTACAACAATCCCCCAAAGAAAAATGACGACCTTTCGGATGCTAGAATGTGCATGCCACGCTGAGGGTTGTGTCTCTGACGGCTTCGCTGGACCTCCATCCACGTCCAGGTCAGACACACCACGCATGCACCGGAAAGTAACCGGGGTTAATTGTGCATGGTGGACCAGTGCGACGGTCAAGTCGAAAGGTGAGGAGCTCCACGTCAGTATTTTGACGGCCCGGATTCCTGATATCGCGATCACGACCTGCAGAAGAAGTGCGATGCCCAACAAGAGCAGAGGCAACCCTGCGATGACAACATATTCCGGCTGCACACCACCGTCCCAAGGATAGTCGACGAATGCGACTAGTGAGGATGAGGTGTAGGATATGATGAGGAGGACGGCCATGATACCATTAAGCAGGGCACCATTGGGGCTTCTCCATCCACGAGCAGCGGTCAGAAGGCGCAGATTGGTATTGAAACGAAGCCGAGATTCGGAGGCTAGCGCAGAGCGCAACGAGATGCTGTGGACAAAGCCTGTGGACTCGGTGCATATTGTTACGATCAAATTTAGTATCAGTGACAATATCTCAGGCGGCAGGGAGTCGTAGTATTCTATGGAGGGTCCGATTTTTATCAACGGAGTCACACCAGAAACTCCATAAGTTGCTACAGTGAAAGCCCCTGTAGCGATGCAACAGCAGCTGATGATAGTCGAGAATGTCATTCCAACAAGGGCATATCTGCGACTTGTCAGACCGCGGTCGTAGAAATCGATTCTAGTCCCAGCAGTGGACCTTGGGTTAGACTGTATCAAGTCAAAGTCATCCTGGGGATTTGGGAGTGCATCATAGGAAAGAAGACTGGATGGATGCCAATGTCGCTTTGTCGGTTTGCAAGAAGCTGCCATGAGAGAGGTGGAGAGGATGACCTCTTGATGGTCAGCGCATTACAGACGCGAATTAAGTATGAACCCTCCTGAACTACAGCCTCCGTGTAGGTCAGCCGGTCACTTCACGGTGACTTACATCATGGCCGCCAACACTGAAAATGGCTCATGTCAGGATAGCGACAATGACATTTGTGCTTTACGTATACATACTTGTGTTGAATGAGCTAGGTGTCTGAGAGGATAAGGCTACTGGGATACTGCCAGGAACTTGAATGTCATAAGGACTCGATTTGCTCAAATTTTGCTTGCAGAATGGGCCATCGGAATGTGGCAAGATTGTGGCAGTTGTTTCTTGCGCAAAATTAGATCTGTCTGGAAGTGCTGCTCAAAAGTCAGCTGGTGAGACGACGTAATTGTCACCCTCAAAACCAGGCGCTGTGGAGAGAGAGAGGTGTTTTTAGCCCACGTGCCAATTCAAATTCCCATATGTAGCCCAAACCTTATCCCTTCTACTTCTGAAAGTTGATGATTTGCACAGGCTGAAAAAAAGTTCTATGTAATACTACGATGCCGCCCTCTCTCTCTCCACGGGAAGGAGCCTGTGTTTTCGCATGCTTGACGTCATAAGTCCTGGGTAAGCTAAACAACTCACAAATTTCCATGTAGGGTTGGCGGTGAAACGTTGAAAACCGAGACGAACATTTGCTCGCAGTACATCCATTAAAAGTACTTGTCTGAGATGGTGTAGGGTGCTTACTTCTAATATAGTCTTGCAAGTCAGCTGGACGAGTTGTCCCGTCCTCTACCACAATGGCATCACAGTGGTTCAGCATTTCTTTGAAGGTCAACCTCGTCGAGTGCCTACCCATCCGCTGTCATGACCTCACTTTCAGCAAGACAGACAGCGAGGAACCTTGGACCGTTCGCGGCGAACTAGTTAGCGTGGGCCTCGTAATAGGGCTACACTTTGAGGTGGAGGGTGTCATCAATGAACAAGGAGCTTGCAAAGAAAAAGCGTTGGGTATGGTGGCAATGCTCAGACTATTCGAACGGTGCATCCATCGTCTTTCTTATGTACATGCCTAATTCTCCCAGTTGGCAAGCCCTCATACATCATGTTCAGTCAGCCCCTCAGGCCTCAATTGCCGATGCAATGCGTTGATAAAATCAAAGTACTGAGTAATTTGAAAGGGTGAGGCTTGAAGCGCTTGAGGCTGGATCTCCACCACTGTGATCGAAGCGCCATAGTTGCTGTGAGGAACATGCACAGTATTCAACAACGCTCCGTTGAACTGGTTTTGGAGCCGCGAGCCAAGGTATACTATTGTCCACAAGGGATGTTTGCGAAACCACAGTCAAATACATGTAGCGCCATACTAACTTGTGTGTACAAGAGAAATTCTGAGTTCCCATGTGAAAATGTTAATGCGAAGAAGGTGTAAAATGGTAGTATTCAGAAACGTTGAGGATGTTGATAAATGTCATCCTAGTCCTACTTGAATACTGTGTGAGTAGATCAGTCCAAAGTATGCTCAAGACAAATACCAAAACCAATATGTCTGGAAACCGTGCTATGGCAATATAACATGACAACACTCTGAGCTACCTGCAACATGCAGACAGCATGAAGACCACAAGTGTCTTTTTCGGCGGCGTGGCTGGCCGTGCACAACATCAACGCACAGCCAGCCCGGCTGGTATGGATTTTACTCATATGTAGATCTGCCAACAAAAATAAACCAAAAAATGTCAGTCTCAACAGCGGGGTCTTCTCACGAGACAGATGCGGTGGACTCGACACAGGAACCAGCGTAAACACAGTTCATCTTCACATGCGGCAGCGGATGATCGCTCGTCCCTGTTTAAAACCATGAATGCATCACCCGCGTGACCATACAATTACCTACCAGCGTGACAATATGGGCTTTCGTCCGCCTTGTGGCCCCACCACATCACAGGCGACCACTCGTCCACGAGATTAGCGAGCGTCTGGAGGTGCCCATATGTGGCTGGCTGTGGGCCACGCGGTCGGCGCAATGAGACGAGGGTGAAGAAGCAGGCAAATATGAACAGCGCGAAACATAAGTTCCAGATCTGCGAGTGTGTGAGATGTCGTGGCAGTTTTACATAGGCAGAAAATGCAAACATGGGCAGAAAATATTTGTATCGGCAGCGCTTCCACTGTTCCTTCATAGATAATGTTATCTACGACGAATGAAAGCCCAAACATCCAGTCTGTGATTGTTGATGATGGTGTTCAATAAACCAGATCAAAAATTAGACGCAAATGACTCACGCAGGAAAGGCTTCACGATAAAGAGTACGAGAGAGAGCGGATTAGTGAAAGCCGCCTTCAACGGGTTCGTTGCCGTTTGAAGCCCTTTCCTTCCAGTGGCGCATCTCCACTGTCTTTCATCTCGAATGACATTCGCGATGAGCTCCGAGCAGTGTAGTCCAAGTGTCAACGGTCCCTGGACAGCTGCCATGTTGGCGAAGACCAGAATCCACCACTGAATATTGACACCTGGAATGACATACGATATGTAATTGGACTGCGTGGCGTTCGGAAAAAACGACCATGATTGTATAGTCAGCGCAGCGGAGATCCATCTCGCGCCAGTGTACTTGTCCCAGATATACATGATGAGCGCGGCCCATCCAGCGCATGCTGCAACAGTCCCCCAAAGAAATATGACAACTTTCTGGATGTTAGGGTGCGCATGCCACGCTGAGGGCTGTGTCTCTGACGGTTTCGCTGGACCTCCATACATGTCCAGGTCAGACACACAACGCATGCACCGGATAGGAACCGGGGTCAATTGCGTATGGTGGACCAGTGCAGCGGTCAAGTCGAAAGGTGAGGCGCTCCACGTCAAGATTTTGACAGCTCGCATCCCTGACAATGCGATCACAACCTGGAGAAAAAGTGCGACACCCAAAACGAGGAGAGGTAACCCTGCGATGGCAAGAAACAACGTGTTCGGGCCGTTGTATGGCAAGATGTGGTTGATAAATACAACAAGTGAGGATGAGGTGTAGGATATAATGAGGAGGATGGCCATGATGCCATTACGCAGGGCACCATTAGGGTTTCTCCATCCACGCGCTGCAGTCAGAAGGCGTAGATTGGTGTTGAAACGAAGCCGAGACTCTGAGGCTAGCGCAGAGCGCAATGAGATGCCGTGTACGAAGCCTGTGGACTCGGTGCATATTGTGACGAGTAAATTTAGCATCAGTGACCATATCTCAGACGGCAAGGTGCTGGAGGCGGCATCGAGGCTCACCAACGGAGTCACCTGAGAAACTCCGTGAGTTGCTAGAATAAAAACCCCAGCAGTGATGCAGCAGCAGCTGATGACACTCGAGAATGCCACTCCAACAAGGGCATATCTACGACTTGTCAGACTGGGGCTGTAGAAATCGGTTCCAGTCCCGGTAATGGACTTCGTGTTGGACATCATCGAGTCAAAGTCATCCTGGCCATTTGAGAGTGGATCATATGGAAGATAGCCGGATGGATGCCAATGTTGCTCTGTCTGTTCGGAAGAAGCTGCCATGAGAGGGGTGGAGAGGAGTGGAGAGAATGGCCACAAAATGACGTTAACATGTCAATTCACTGATAATTAATAAAGAAGCCGATTTGCTCTCAGCCTAAGGTTGCATATCAGGCATCAAACCTCAGGGTTGCATCAACTTGCATGGTTGCATGCACAGCCTGTATGCATCGAAAGAATGTCACAGACACTGTTTATTATGTATTAATTAGTACTGGGTTGGCATTGCTGTTCGTACTTACATAGTCGCGTCCCTTGGCAACACCTCAGTATTTTTCCTACATAACTACTCAGTGAGGTGTGTCAGGGTGTCTCGTACTTACTCTTATTCATGAAGGTACATCAGGATGTTGGCATGCTTTCAAATTGTCCAAAAATATGCCTTGAATATGCCAGGCAAAAAACTGTGGGAAAAACCTTGGACTCTCGTTTCACTTTGGGCGGCGGGCCATGGTATTTTGGAGCGGGAATGTTCGTGAAATCATAAAGTCCAATATTATACTATGTAGCTTCGTATTGACTACTGTAGTATGAAAATGCGAGTATCCAAGTCATGTAAAAATATGGAGATGCGAGGAAGGTATATGGTGTCCAGAAACAAGATCCCCATCACTCAATACGAGTCCAGTTTAAAAAGTACTGTGCGAGAGTATGGTGCTCACTTTTGGGTAGATCAATATGGTCAAAGCCTAAATCGAACAACTTCCTAAGCTGCCTACAACAAAGCGACTGGTTCGACGGCACCGGTGGCTGAGATATCATCACTGTCAGCGCGATTCCACAAAAGTAAACAAGAAATATCTCTTCACAGTTGGGGCTCCTCACGAGATGGATGGATGAGAACCAACACCAGAACCAGCATAAATACAGTCCATTTTCACATCCGGCAGAGGGTGATCGCTCGTTCCTGCATGAAACCTTCAATACATCATCCTCGTGAATGTGCAAGTGCCCTACCAGCATGACAATACGGGATTTCGTCGTTCTTGTGACCCCACCACATCACAGGCGACCACTCGTCCACGAGATTGGCGAGCGTCTGGAGGTGCCCGTATGTAGCTGGCTGTGGGCCACGCGGTCGGCGCAGTGCGACGAAAGTGAAGAAACAGGCAAATATGAACAGCGCTATACATAAGTTCCAGATCTGCATAAGTGTGTGAGAATGTTGTAGCGGTTTTACTTAGGCAGTAAATGCGTACCTGGGCAGTATACATGACGATCGCTACCATTCCCAGTATACCGTCAGAGGCAAAGTTAGGTATGACGAATGCAAGCCCAAACATCCAGTCTATTGTCGTTAATGATGGTGTTCAATATCACTGATCAAGAGCTAGACGTGAATGACTCACGCAGGAAAGGCTTCGCGATAAAAAGTACGAGACAGATCAGATTAGTGAAGACTGGCTTGAGCGGGTTCGTTGTCATTCTAAGTCCTTTCCTTCCGGTGGCGCATCTCCACTGTCTTTCATCTCGACTGACATTCGCGATAAGCTCCGCGCAATGCAGTCCAAGTGTCAACGGTCCCTGGACAACTGCCATGTTGACAAAGAGCAGAATCCACACCTGAAGATTGGCACCTGGAATGCTATACCAGATGTAATTGGGCTGCCCGTGGGGCACGAACGTCCACGTTTGTGTGATCAGCGGAGCGGTCGTGAATGTCGTGCTATTGTACTTGTGCCAGATATACATGACGAGTGCAGCCCATCCTGCGCATGCTGCAACGAGCCCCCAAAGAGAAATGACTACTTTTCGGATGCTGGGATGAGCTTGCCAAGCAGAGGGCTGTGTCTCTGACGGCTTCGCAGGACCTCCATCCATGTCCAGGTCAGACACACAACGCATGCACCGGAAAGTAACCGGGGTCAATTGTGTGTGGTGGACCAGTGAGGCGGTCAAGTCGAAAGGTGAGGAGCTCCACGTCAAGATTTTGACAGCCCGCATCCCTAACAATGCGATCACCCCCTGGAGAAGGAGTGCAACACCCAAAAAAAGGAGAGGTAACCCTGCGATGGCAAGGCCCTCCGCGGGTATTGGTGACCTCGGCATTTGCTGGTCGAGACATACGACGAGTGAGACTGAGGCATAGGATATAATGAGGAGGACAGCCGAGACACCATTAAGCAGGGTACCGTTAGGGTTATACCATCCGCGAGCTGCGGTCAGAAGACGTAGATTGGTGTTGAACCGAAGCCGAGACTCTGAGGCTAGCGCAGAGCGCAATGAGATGCCATGCACAAATCCTGTGGACTCGGTGCATAATGTGACGATTAGGTTTAGTATCAGGACAACCATATCACTCTCCAGGTACAACAGAGACATGTTGACAACATTGTCAGAGGTCATACTGACCACAGCTACTCCCAGGACTCCATGATTGGCTAAAATGACAATGCCTGCAATGATGCACAAGCAGCTGAAGATACTGGAGCATGCCACTCCAACAAGGGCATATCTGCGACTCGTCAGACTGCGGTCGTAGAAAAGTGCGTCATATGCAAGAAGACTGGACGAATGCAAATTTTTTTCTGTCGGTTTGGAAGAAGCTGGCATGGAAGCGGAGACAAGAGGGCTATCGCATTATGGATACGCACAATTAAATATATAATCTTTCGCCTGATGATTGTAGCCTCTGGGGGCATGCCATGTGACTTGAAGGTGGAGCATCATAAGCCTTGGCACTCGTGCGATACTGTATTTATGAGTATCCGGTGCACCATTCATTTATCTCGAATCACGTTACAACAATGCTAAACGTGCACATGTCAGGATGGTGACGATTGAAAACCAGTCAGGCCTAACCTCCTTGTACCGTGCAAAGACTTGTTGCTGTCTGCCAACAAATAGGTGGCATAAGTATGTGGTAAGGCCACCCGGAAACCTATGGGAAACGCTCTCAGAAGTCGAATACGCTTGCAGGTGTGAATCATCGGAAAGTAGTTATATTTGGAAAAAAAAGAGACCGCACGGATGGAATAGTGACTTCAAAGATGCCCCTACCTCTTGATGGGCGCAACGACATCAGCGAATGTTCCTGCCGGAAACGCAATGTCTACCGTGATGGTACCTTATTCTCAACACTGACACGAACCATCATCAAGAGAACAACAAAGCGCGAGAAAAGGACATGAATAGCGTGTAGACATGGAGGCTAAGATCGTCTTGCCATTCGCGCATAGTGATTACATGATTACATGTGTAGTTCGTCAACGCTTGTTCAGGTGACTAGATGGTTTGCAAACTCACGTACGACAGGTTTCACGATAAATGACATTCAACGAGCCCCCGAGGGCAGCTAGTACATTGGTAATGGCAAACACCCTGCCGTGACATCAAGGAAGCATGTCATATAGGCCAGGTCCATCCCGCACCCACTGGAAGGGCGCATTGTTCACGGTTGTATTACTACTTGGGGGGGAGGTCCTTGAAATTGCAAGCACTGGCATATTGTGGGGACTGCTGTAGATGATTGTACCCAGAATATATATGCAACAGCAGCTACCGGTAGATCTTGCAGACGTTCTGACGTGCAGCCCAGAGAGCCGATAGCGCAGAATGGGACCGACGATGGTTGCCAATGTTGGCAAACTGAGTGTACGCGAGCCCTGCTGTGCAGCACTTCAAAGGGTGAGCTACGGGTAAATATTTTGGCCCAGCTCGCTTATTGTCCCGTTGCTAGCAGATCTTTGAAGGTTGCGTTTCCTTGTCATTGTGTCGCGTTTTGCACCATTTTCTTCGCATCACCATGCATAAGACATAGTGAAGAATGAAGAGACGCAGATTATCAGAAATGCAATATTACATTATGCAAGAGTAAGGTTCGTGTACGGTTTGTGCATGTGAATCACGGTCCTTGTCAAGTTTGAATTTGACTCCGCTGCTTGCCAAAGAACTTGTCGTGAGATTATGTAACGTTCAGAGCAAGGCTCGCGTGGGCTCTGACATGAATGTGGCCGTACACGCAAGAGGGGTGCAAAAGGCAAATGCCGAATATAAGCCTGTAATTTACATAAGCATTTAAACCTTAATACATAGCCACCTGAAGTTTCAAAATATGTGTTCTGAGTTTTCAGCTAGCGGTCTCGCGGGTGAATGAGATTTTTTGTTAGCTACTGGGAAGGGGGGTTTTTTACTACTGTAGAACACAACTAGATAGTTAGCTAAATAAAACATGCAAGTGCAAGTGCGCTACTCACCAAAAGGCAAATTTTGAATGTAGTTTAGTCATCAGGAAATGTGCATGTCCCTGACTCCCACGATTAGTGGGAGAGGGTTTTGTAGGATCCAAATGTACAGGCACCTACATATACGCAGATGTGTGGGAACATATTGTGTGAGAATGTTTGGGTTAAAACTGTACAGTTGATGGGATGACTAATGAATTCAAATGTGCGTGATAACCATTAAAATGGGTTTGTTCGGTTCCATATAGTCTGTCATCTGACAGGTCTGACTCGTCTCGAAGAAAATTGTGTATGTCTTTTCCTTTGATCTTGGCATACTTGTTTTCTCAAATTGACCACCTTTGTATTCAGTTATATCACAATGTCCGTGTTTCTCTTGAAACACCCCAGTACGCGTCCTTGTGTTCTCGATGCTACAGACTGCCCGCCTCATAATATTCTTCACAATATACAAAAATACCCTCTGTACTACAATGCTTTGTACTACCCACAATACAATGAATCTGTTTATGCAACAGCTGAGAATTTTTGTCGTTGGTTGCAACTGTCACTCTCCTCCCACTGTGATGGTTTGTGTCTCGTATGTGGTCCCTTTTGTTGATCCGTTGCTGTGATTTTTGATGGGGTAGGTCTCTCCATCCATGTGGATGATATCTCGATGACTTTCACTCGTGTTCATTTTGAGGTTGCTATGTATGCGCATTGTAGTGTATTCAATCGCTTTAAGACTTATCAAGCAGCTGCTCAGCAAGGCACTCCCCTCCCAACTGCTGCCTCATGCATCACGTCCAGACTAAAAGATGATCCTCATTGGTTTTCTTACCTGGATGCTTGCTATGCAGAAAATTTAACTGCTTTGTCTATGCCTGTACTGCGTGATGCTAATGGCTCCCACGCATACCAACTTATGCTGCGGCATATGCAGTCACTGCCATGCACAGCATACACAAAGCAAGCTCTCCACAATTCAGAAGGAAAAATGAAGGCTGCCGACGAGCTCCAAGGCCAGTCACCTGCTAAGACTTCAAAGGTGCCAGCAAAGGGTCACGACATATTTGACATGGAGCTGGAGACTGATGAGGAGTAGACTCAAATATTGTCTAATTGTCTAGTGCTACCTTTGACCTGCGAAGTGCCTGATCGTTGTGCATACTCGACTGTCATATTTTGATATACTGTTGCTGCCGTTATACATTGTCGTTTCTTGGAGTCGGGGACTGGCGCTTTCCAGCGCCACTATGATTACTTAAGCTTACCTTAAACAGACTTAACTCGCACTTTAGCAACTTTGTGAAAAGGGATCTACTTTGCCAAAATTCAAACTTTAACATATTCAGAAAAAAATTGTTGAGTTATATTAACATGCATGTTTTGTTATAGTTCACACCAAAAAAACATGAGATATACCAAGTGAATGATGTGTGAGAGTGCAAACAGTTTTGAGCAAAGTTGATTAAGCTGATTAAGCAGAGTGCACTTTTCCTGATTAGTAGTGAACATGTGATCAGCTTGAAAGCACGTGATATCAATAATACGTCCTTCAGGCTATACTGTGATATTAATACATTACATAGCCTACAGTGGTAACAAAAATGTGATACAATAGTTGCTGAACCAGACAGTGTACTTACAGGCAGTAGCAGCTGATGTATCACTGATGTATCACTGGTGAATCCAAAAAAGGTGCTTGCATCCAGCCTGTTCCTGGTTCTCTGGGTTCTTTTGATTATTCCTCTGTTCTTTATATTTGTCAGCTGATGGTTCCTTGGTTTCTTAGATTTGTCAGCTGCCAGTGGTTGGTTCTTTCTGTGTCAGCCGACTTTATTTGGTCATCATATTTTTATGCAGGGTTTTATTTAGCCCACACACTGCCATGCTGTGTTTTTACTCAGATGAATGTATGTATAGTTCTTTGGCAGTTTGTGGGTGGCTTGGAGAGCATCCATCAACAGCAATTCACACCTTGTCTACTTATGTACAGTCCTTCAGCACTTTGTGGGTGGCTTGGAGAACATCCATCAACGTTAGAGTGCAACATAGGTGATGTTTGCTGAGTACTTGGTGCCCATCCTCGAGGTATGTTTCATATTCATTTATTAATGATGATACTTGTTGATCTTATTCTCAATATAAAGGATGAGGCCTGTCATTCAAATTTTGCACAAGTCATAATGACCCTGCTCCAGGTATTTTACCCCTTTGCTAATTGACGAAATCTAACAGCAACCAATAGCTTCCTTAGGTAATGCTGAGTAGACTTTTTTAGGTGGCTGTCACCTCTGGCAAGTGTATGTCTACCTGCAATTACTTTGTCCCCAAGCTGGCCTTAATCTAACCAGAGGCTCCCCATTCAAATTTCTGCACTTGTACTCAATTCAATGGCTGATGGGACACTGATGTTGCAGGTGAACTAGATGCACCTGTTGAGGACAATGATGCTGCAATCAGATTTGGCACCTGCGGCATAGTGATGCATTGGGCCTGGCTTGGCCTGAAAGCCCAGGCTTGGGCCTGGCTTTAGAGGGCTCAAGCCTGGAAAAAACTCAGGCCGGGCCCTTTAGCAGGGCTTGGGCCTGGCTCGGGCTTGGCTCGGGCCTGGGCCAGGGCTTCCAAGGTAAGACAAAGGTTTTATTTCACTACCCTAATCAATTAGAGACCTAATCCTTGACATCTGATTCACCTGACAGTGTGATGTTGTCATCACAGCCACCCTCTGAGTCCTCTCTATCATCCAGTTCCTCCAATGCTAATTCTAAAGCTGAAGAAGGAGGGGCCTCTCGAAAGATTAGATCACATTGATACATCATATGAAGTACTTGAATTGCTTCAACTATATCACCCTTCAAGCGGTTGCGGTGCTTCGTGACAGTCAGAGCAGCAGCAGAAAAAGCTCGCTCACTCGAAACAGAAGTGGCCATGATGGACAAGTGATCACGAGCAAGAGAGGCCCAAACAGGGTACTGCTGACCATTCACCTACAATATTAAGCTACATCAGTAATAATACAGTTCACATGAAATGATACTTACCCCCCACCATTGGATGATAGACATGTTATCGGGAACTGAAGTGGGTGAGTTAAGATAGAGGTGGAACTCCCTCAACCATGGCAACTGTGGATCCACCTCCGACTCTTCCGGCTCATCATCACCACTCTTGTCATCACTGGAAAGCTCTCGGAGAAGTCCATATACCTTACCTGACTTCTTCTTCAGTGATGACGGAACACCATGCTCACCATACAACTTAATATGCTCTTCCTTAAACTAGTCTAGATGTAAGCTTATACTTTCACTCAAAAAAAGAAGACCCACAATTTGTTCAGCTTCCTTGAGAGCCTCGGCATGTGTGACCTTACCCCAAAAGCGTTTGATGTGGGAGTCCTTCTGTGATGGGTCGAGCACTAGATACATTAGTATTAATAATCTGACAAGCCACGTCACCTACACATTGCAATGATGTATGCATCACACTCTGAACTTCGGTTGTAATACTCGTGGATCTTTGCAACACCTTATTGTAAGGCTTCCTGAAATGGCTCGTACTTGGGATTCTCAGAACATGTCGACCATGCCTTATGTAGGGCCTCGAGAGCTGGCAAAGCAAGGTGAAGGGATGCTCCTTTGTCAGACGAAAAGCTTTGCTGAGCTTTGTCAGCATGCTGAAGTGATAATCAGTTTCAATAATGACAAAAAGACAACCTAATACTCACAGCAAGAAGAGACGTGAATAATGCAATGCGAGCCCATTCATCTTCACGTAACTTCAACTGATCAATTTTGGCATGTTTTGTAAGGTTAGTCTCATGAAGGCTGAGCTCGTAGACAAATGTATCAACATACTAAAGAACAGTTAGTTTCGACTTGTTAGCTATATTATCATACTCACAGCTCTCTTCTTCTCAGCACGGTCAAGCATAACATAAGTCGAGGACCATCGGATGGGCATGTCGAGTAGCAGTTGTGAGACAACAGGGCTCAGGTTAGGCTGACGGTTCTGGATATCCTTCCAAAGTTGTTTTCATTGGGCAGAGGACCATGCCTTGTATCATTAGTCAAATAACATTGAAGTGTTTTGAAAATGACATACCTTGACTGCAATTGCTCGCACGAGGCCAACTTCGTCATGGTGGCCATGTACTTGAGGGATAGACAAATCTGGAAGCTCAGGGTTATAGTACGGGGCACTGCTATACGAGGCAATGATAGCTCGTGTTGCAAGATGAATGATGTGAGCTAAACACCTGCAAGGTTTACATTAGTACAAGGGTGAAACAAATAGTTAGTTAACTATACCTAATGCATCGCTTTTTTGGGATCCACGTCATACCTGTCCCTTGCTTTATCCGAAGTGCCAGTTCATTGAGCATTGTATCATTATTCGAGGCATTGTCGCATGTAATATGGCCAATCTAATCTCACATGAGTACAACACCAGGCATTCCAAAGTACCTTACCTTATGAGCAATACCCACTCGATCCACAATCTTAAACAGTGCTTGACCAAGGTGTTGTCCATTGTGCGAATTGTTGAGTTGTGCGAACCCCAGGACAGCACATTCAAGCTGCCAAACACCAGGTGATGTTTCCTCGATCCAGTGGCCAGTGGTAGCAAAATAACTGTCTGCATTACTTGCCTGCCATGCATCACATGTTAAGTTGACAGTGCCGGATACAAGCTTGCTCTATTTGCAACATCAGTTGATGATAATCAGACAAAACAAAAACTTACATTGAGCTGGTCCTTTAACTTCATCATCTGTGTCTTGAACAAGTCCATGATGTCGTGGCACATAGCGTTATGATTTGGTAGGACCACCACATTCGTAGCACAGGCTGCTATTTTGATCATGTTCTTGAAACTCGGATGATCTACAGCTTGGATTGGCTGTAAAATCATGTTAAACATCATATTAAATACAAGTAATGAATACTTACCTGGCTAGTAGATATCAGCCATTCAATGGCGGCCTCGTGGAAGAGCGTATCGGTATAAGGTATGACTACCTTGTTGGGGGGAATCTCTTGGAGGTGTCTGTCGAGACTTGTTTGCTGTGCGTTCACCACTGCGGCTGCTGTTTTGCATTCCTTGACATCTTGAGGTAGCATCGACTCAAAGTTGTTAGTCTTGCACCATTGTCGATAGGCATCCTATAAACATTAATACATGAATGAAACGTCAAGATTCAAATACTAAACTTACCGGATGCCAAAAGGCAATGTGGCGTTGACACATTGAAGTGTCACTAACAATCTGGCATGGGTAATGTTTTTTTCTATGAATTTGTTAGTTGGGAGGTAGCAAATCAAAGACATTACTTACTTGCATGGCTCGCAGTCTCAAACTGTACGAGTCTTCCCATCCTTGGCCTTGTGTGCGTATGGCTTGCCGAAAAATGTGCTAATGTTGCGGCTCTTTTCCTCACGTCGAACAGTTGGGGTTGCGGATAGATCTTGTACATTGACATTGGATAAAAAACCTTCAGTGTCCATAGGTGTTGCATTGCGTGTGCTCAGAGTCTCTTTTGTTGACCAGAAGCATTGACAAGTAGTTAGTAGTTATAGAACCAGACAATGTAAATACATACCTGCAGTATCAATTACAGATGGGCTGGAAGCATCTGTAAACGACGCCTCACCATCAGCGCTTGCAATGCGGCGCAGCCGTTTGCCTGCAATGTTCAAATTGAGTGGTCCTAAGATGAGATGTACAAAATAACTTACTTGTATGAGGTCCATTTTCCATAGCACCCTCGTCAGACGCACTTTCATCTACCGCATCCTTTGCTCCTTGTTTGCTGCTGGTTGGTACTACTGGTTTTAGGGCGCTGATGGCAGGCACAGGAGGCTTGTTCCTATGGGCTGAGAGCTCCGGAGTCGCATCATTGTTGGCATCGGTGAGTCGTGATGAAAGTGTCACAGTTTGTCGTGGCCAAGACACAACATGTCCTGATGTGGACTCATCGTCAGATACGACGATGGGCATGATTCTTGAACATGACTAACTTACAGTATGGGTATGTACTTGCCTTTTCGAGAAAATTTTAAACCGTACAGTTTAAATGTTTGATTCATCAGTTATGGCCGCAGACTTTTTACAAAAGGAAAAGCTGGGGCTTGGGCCCAGTCAAACCACAGGCCAGGCCCCAGGCCCTAGTAAGCCTGGCATGTGGGCCCAGCCTGGCCTGGCCTACATAGGGCCAGGCCTCAGGCCTCAGGGCTCGAGGGCCTGAGGCCCAGCCCTGTGCATCACTACTGCGGCACCATGCAATAGGGCAAGCACTCTTTGTACAAGAGTGCATCTCGATGGACACTGCAAGATATATATATTTACTTAGTACTATTGAATGAATGCAGATTTTGTGAAACATGCCATGGAAAATTTTTGCAAATGGGTTTGTCCAATTTCAGCAAGTGCTGATGCAAACTTCATTGAGGTCACCTGGGCCAACCTTGGTTCTTTTTTGCTGAAGACAATTAAATTTCAAGAAATATGCTATATACACATGTACACATGTAATCTCGAAGGCTGTTACGACCATGCATGCCGAAGGTGCACAGAAGTAGGATGGACCAAGAAGGGCTTGGCTTCAGCTCGTGCACTGCGCCCCTTGCCTGAGTACGTGCCCTTGATTTCATACTGACTAGAACAGAAGTCTGGGGTGTTCCAGAACAAGTCCGGGTTGAACAACAGACTTGTCTGGCAGACCTCCAGAGTAGGGATTGTGAAGGAGAAACTGGAGTTGAAACTACCATTGGTAGAGTCTTGAGTTAACAGAGGTATTACACAGAAAACAGAGGTATGGCTACTCCCAGACAAAGTCTGGAGTAGAAGAGGAACGAGGGTAGACTACCCAGAGGTAGAGGTGGAGATGTAGTTCTGAGATGCAAGTCCGGGAACTCAGAGGGGACGGACTATAGGTATTCGACTGGAGGTAATGACTGTGGGTAGCGAAAGTCCTATCTGGATGGAGTCTGGAATAGGCAGTACAACAGAGGTGGGTCACCCTATGAGAAATGGAGGGAAAGTCACAAGGAGAGTAATCCTTAAGACTCTAGAGTAGGAGTGGACATGGGGATACAGTTCAGTAGATGACAGGGGGAAATAGGACCCATAGGGTACAATAATATTTGAACTGAGGATCTACTAAGTTTTACAGGGGGCTTATATACTGTAAGTAAGTAGTGTCAGGATGAGTAAGGAAAAGACCGGAGCTAGGAGTGGAGCACATGGAGGAGTGGAAGGGCTATGTATGTGACATATGGAAAGTTAGATAATAGACAGAACGGAACAATCAAAATGAACTCGGATATGAATGGGAAACGGATCAGATGAATAAGACGGAATATACATAACCGATGTGGGTAACAACTCTGCAGTAGGCTTGCAGATATGTTGGGTCAGTGCTATGTCTAGCTGCTACGTCTAAGGAGTAGACGCGTTCGACCCTAAAGGGTTTCTGACCAGGCTCTGGCTCAAGAGATAGAGAGGAAAAGAATGAGGGGGACAAAGTCACTGCCAGACCAAATGGAGAAATGTGTTCCAGGAGCTAAGAAGTGAGCTGAAGAAGCTACAACTACGAAGCTACAATGGGGGATGCTACTAAATAACCCAAACTAATGGGGAGCAACCAAGAACTGGAAACCAGAAACTACCAGGTAAAGACAGGTATCAAGTCCAGGTAAGAGAGAGATGATTATGTAAGCAGTAAAAATGCGAACATAACCTAAAGAATGTAAGGGTAAGTCAAACTACGTCAAAACAGTCGCTGCAAGGCTGCAGCCAGAATGTTCACGACACCGATAACCAGAGAGAAAGGGGTTTTCTATATTTAGAAGTGGGCGGAACTTTGTGAATCAGGGCGGGAGGCTACAGGAGATTCTGGAGGTTCAAAGGATTGGGATAGGGGCAGGTTAGATGGGAACTGAATACTGATCAGAGGGTTAGGGTTGAGAGAAGCACTGATCTGTGCACAGAATATGACAAGGGGGCTGCAGATATAACAGATTGATGTATTACTGGGAGCTATGACTGCAAGCAATTATTGTATCACATTTTCGTTACATTGTCAACAAGTGATAAATTAATACCACAGGTACTGGTGTGTCCTTCTTGACGTGTCTCATACTCTCTGGATCAGTCTGTTACACATATCATTTTTCTTATGGATTCATTGTGATGGCACATGTACTTTGCTTTTCAAGTCTTACATGGTTTAGAAGTCTATGATTACTACAGCCTATTCTATGATGTTTGGTAGTGTGCCTCATCATTGCACAATTTGCAAAATCTGTTTCAGCAAATGAACTGACCAAGCTTCTATATATGGTAATAATGATGTTACAATCATGCTGTGACAGGGGGTGGGGGGGGGGGGGGACTGAAGTTTTTTCAGGTTGTTGTCATGAGTTTTAAATTTGCACCCCTCTTGCATACACAACTTGTCAGAATAGTGGTACTCAGAATAAAATCTTGAATGTTGGCTACTCTAACAAAGCACAACATGCAGTATACTGCAATTCATTGAAGGTCAGTCCAGCATCATGCTTTGGAGTTTGAAATTGTAGTGGCACTCGGCTGCACCAGTCCCTGACTCTGCATGAAGACACCAAGACAATGTATGGTTCATAGTACAACAACATTGGATGCCTATACTTTCAAGCCAAGACAAAAGACACCAAGAAACAATCACTTGGCTTTACTCAATCATAGTGTACTCAAGCTCATCGTCTTCAAGTGTAGTGGCAAAGGAACCCTTTTTAGTCAGTAACTGGTCAATTGCCTCATCCACAGCCCTTCTTTTCCCTTTCCTGGCACTGAGTGAGTCCACAAATACAGTCTGTGTATACTTAGCACATGGCAGAAGCTGCATGTGCTGGAGCATCATCTGATACACACGAGACCCCTGGGCATTGCAGGGGTTGGATGGATTGCTGTGTGGTTTGATAGTCCATCTATGAAATGTCAGAATGTTGAACCCCATAAATAGCTAAGTTCTAAAGGCCACATATACAATCTGAAAGCACTTCAACAGTCAGCCTATGAAGTCTCTGAAGTAAATCTGTGAGTGGAAGAGCAGACCAACAGATTTTCAGCACATCAATGGGGTCGAAGATGCAAACCTGTGGTGGTGTTGGTTGACACAGAGCTCCAAAAACCTCTTTTCCATAAAAATTACTGAAGTATCTCACCAAACAAGGCACAAGTAGTTGGCTACCTTCTGCAACAATCATGGGACGAGAAAGCAATGTTTGTAGCTCGATTGCATCACTTGTTGTCAGGTAGCAACAAAGTGAGATAGCACTGCATGCACATCATCTTTTTCGATCTTCCTCGCAAAACAGAGAGACAAGAAACATACTCAACTAGGACATTATCCAAGAGGGCTGATAGACATTTCCTCGCTGTAGTAGAACCATCTTGGATAATTGTCTAGTCTTGAAGGCAGACACTTCTGAATGGAGAGAGATTCACAAGAGGAAAGCTTGTAAGACAACACAATGATGGTAACCTACATCAGCAAATTCACTTGGTGCCATGGACAATGGTATTTGCTGCTGGCATATAGTGATGCAAACACTGTCATATGCAACACAACCATGAAAATTCGACCCTGTTAAAACCATACACGCCGAAGGTGCACAGGAGTAGGACTGACAAAGAGGGCTTGGCTTCAGCTCATGCGCTGTGCCCCTTGCCTGAGTATGTGCCCTTAATTTCATACAGACTAGAACAGAAGTCCGGGGTGTTCCAGAGCAAGTCCAGGTTGAACAGCAGACTAGTCTGGTGGACATCTGGAGTAGGGATCCTGAAGGAGAAACTGGAGTTGAGACTATCATAGGTAGAGCCTCAAGATGACAAAGAATAATGCACAGGGAACAGAGGTATGACTACTCCCAGACAGAGTCCAGAATAGAAGAAGAACAGGGATAGACTACCAGAGGTAGAGGCAGAGATGTAGTTTCCAGGAGCTTGGAGGGGACGGGCTATAGGTATTCAACTGGAGATAAAGACTGTGAGGGGTGAGAGTCTTATCTGGACGGAGTCCGGAATAGACAGTACAACAGAGGTGGGTCACCCTATGGGTAAGTGGAGGAGAAGTCACAAGGAGGGATTTTCCTTAAGACCTCAGAGTAAGGAAGGACATGGAAATCCACCTAGTAGAGAACAGGGGAGAATAGGACCCATAGGGTACAATAATATTTGAACTGAGGAGTTACTAAGTTCTACAGAAGGCTTATATACTGTAGGTAGGATGAGTAAGTGAAGTCCAGAGCTAGGAGTGGAGCACATGGAGGAGTAAGGGGCTATGTATGTAGCATATGGAAAGTTAGACTATTAGACGGAATGGAACAATTAAATGAACTCAGATATGAACAGGAAATGGATCAGATGAATAAGACGGAAAGTATACATAACTGATAACCGGAGAGACAGGGGTTTTCTATAATTGGAAATGAACGGAACTTGTAACCCGGGGCAGGGAACTAAAGCAAGGGTGACCAGAACCAGAAACACAGCTTGAGTGTAATGGTATGGAATGCTAGAGAGAGCAACTGGAAATGGTAATGATTGTGATAGGGGTAGCAGAGGCAGATGATGTATGCGATGGACGGAGGCTTGTTGATCCAGCAGAGTATGGAGATTAGATTATCAATAGAGCCGGAATGAATGGAGATTGATGAAATGGAGTACAGAGGTATTGAGGGTTAAAGGGGAGTGGTATACCACCTCATTGGGTCTGGCAGAAGTAGTACCAGTCTACAGGAGATTCTAGAGGCTCGAAGGATCGTGATAGGGGCAGATCAGATGGAAACTGAATACTGATCAGAGGGTTAGGGTTAAGATAAGTACTGATCTGTGCACGGAATATGATAGTGAGCTAAACAGATTCTGCCAGTTTGACCAGGCTGTCTGTTTCTTCTAGGAGGGTGATGGGCACCTGATAGTTATAAATGCTCTCCAGTGAGCAAAATTTGGGATGCGCATGCATTTCTCACTCAGAATTTTGAAGATGGAGATAAGATCTGCACGGCATCCCCTACCTCAATCTACACTACTTCAGCAGCCATGCTGCTGATGGACATTATGTTAACCCCATGACCATCAACACTTCACATCAGGGACAAGTGTTATACCCTGCTCATTTGCATCCTTCTCAGAAGTCAGCTCCTCTGGTACTGTACTCCACAGTATCTCAGGAACTTCAGATGGCACAGGCGCTTCTAATAGGTGGGTGATTATCAACCCAGTTACTTTTTGGATTTGGTCTCACCATGCTGATCCATCATTTTCCAGGTTTTCCAGGTGATGTCTGCCACATTTTTTGTGAGGCTGGTCTTTAACCTTCAACATGGCTTAGAGGCACATATATAGTGAGAAAGCTTTCTGGGTTGATCATGAGCAATCCTGATCATCATGAATTCTCCCATTAAACAAATATTGTAGGATCACATTGAGTTACTGG
The DNA here is from genome assembly GCA_016628065.1 of Suillus lakei. Lineage (NCBI taxonomy): Eukaryota > Fungi > Basidiomycota > Agaricomycetes > Boletales > Suillaceae > Suillus > Suillus lakei. The sequence continues at coordinate 2,011,801 of JABBWA010000002.1, read as the reverse complement.
CATGGAGTCAACTTATGGACCACAAGACTCCTAAAATTCCAAGGAACACCCAGCACCCAAGAATCAAGTAAGCCACCCTGATATCATGTCTTTCCATTTCTTGCTCAATCATTGGGAAAGGTGTGAGTGTGTGGGATATGGTTGGGTCAGTTGACTGAGCAATCCCAGATCCTGTTGGTTTATAATCCCCTTTCTCCCTTGGCATTGCTCTCGCCTATGGAGAAAGCAACACATTTGGATTATGTTGAAGAGCTCCTCAAAATGGCCAAGGAATTTGTGGATGCAAAAAGCCAGAAAATCCCAGTCAAAAAGCACTGGCATGAAGTAGTTGTTGATCAAGGAGGCACCACTTTGAATGTGTGAGTTTGCCTTACACAGGATGAGTGTATTAACAAACATGTTCCAACATTATTGGTGAGGACATGACACTCTCTATCAAGGTTAGTGCAGAAGTTGGCAATGCATCCAATGAAGATATTACCCTTGTCTGAGGCACCAGCATCAACATCAATCATGCTGTCAAAGCGATCCTTAAGGTTGTCAAGGATGCTAAGAGTGGGCATATCACAAAAACCTTGAATTTGGGGCATATTATTGCAAGAACAACTGGACAAACACTGCTATGTGACACTGGACACTGAATTGCCTCCTTATATACATTAGATGCTCTTATCTTCAGTGCGCTAGTGTTTACATTGTTGCATTTGCATTTGTGTTGGCATGTGCATTTGTGTTGGTGTTTGCATTCATGTTGGTGTTGTTGCTACTAACTGAAGTCTCAATCATCTCTAGCATCTTCTGTAGACTGATCTACTCACCCATTCTCCTGGAGCCTAAATTCACCAACATGACCTGCAACTTTGATGGCCACTCTGAGGCATACATGAAGACCACTTCCTGCTCTCATGCCTGTGAACCTCTCGCCATCCTCGACATCTCTGCAGCCATGGCTGCTGCCTTCATCTGTCTGGCTTGATCAATACTGACATAGTCCTGATTGTGGACTTAACACACATCCAAATGTCACAAAAGTACAATGTACCTCAATTTGGGGCCCCATTTATGTTATATGCAAAGGAGTCTTGTATTAAAGTCATTTAGGTAGATTGGTGATAATTGATCAATACAATGTACTAAAATTACAACAATTCTAAATTTGACTATTCTAAATTTAAGTCACACTTAAATTGTCAGGCTTGAGCACTTGAGTCAGTTTACAGCTGCTTACTGTGGTTATATCAATTGGACTGAGTCAATATTATGTAAGCAGTGTGTCTTTGCAGCTCCAGCTAAGCCAGTGAATCAAAACTGGTTTTAGCTGGCACTAGCCAAACCTGTGGCAACACTAGTTGCAACTGGGGGTGGATATCAGGTAGAAAATGAAGAGGCTGGATGAGAATGTGACTTGCAAGATGAGGGCTAGATTCTGAAACAATGATTTCAATGATCTTTCCAATAGACATCTGAAATTGCACAAGATAACAGCAGTGTGGCAAAAGTAAAATCCTCACCTCAGCAGGCAGCTGTCAATCCCAGTGAAAAGTCCTTTGAGGCAGAACGAGGGGAATCTGGAATAATCGAAGTAACAATTTGTAAATTGAATGTAGTCGTTGGGAATCATGAAAATGGGAATAATTCACATGGTTAGCAATGTCAATCTCGTCCTTTGTACAATTGTCTTGCAAATGATTTTGCAAATCTGCATGACAGGCTGCAAGCAACACTGCAATATGTGCTTGACGCAGAGCTGGGAAATCATGCAAAGTCTATCTGCATCTTTCTCCAGCCCAGCGCCATGTGTGTCTCCTCCCCGAGTCCCCCCTCGAAAACTTACCATTACTATGCCTAGAGCACCCAAACCAACACAGCAATCCTATTGCGACTGCCTCCGCTACTGCTATGGTGTTCTCACCAAAGTCAGTAAGAAGACCTATGACAAACACACACCATTTTGTACACCTCCGCAACAACCACAGTTCAGCCAAAGTTTCCATGGATTCATTGACAACTTGCAAAAACAAAGTCATGTAGGCCTTTGCACACGGTCTGCACAGCACAAAATCCACCAGCAACCTAAGCCCAATGGTACAGGCTCCATGGAGAGCTCTGATAAACCCACACTGGACAGCAATATTGTAACCTCATACTATTCATATCAATTTCATAGTTGGACTAATCAAAATGTCTGTTAGGAAAACATCGATGAATATATTACTCACAACAATTTTTCTGACCATCAGCCTATTCAGCGAAGCCCATCCCCTCCTGTGGGGTATTCATCACTCCAAGATGCACCTGAGGATTATCTGGAGCCTCTCGATGTGGACGAAGAGATCCTACAGGAGTTAAATACTCACATCAAACTCATTGACCTTCGCCACTCCGTAACGTACATTGATGCACTCAGAGTAGCCTCCCTCGATGACCCAGGGACCGGAATGACTGCTGATGCACTTGAACACTTGCAAAATCCTCGCTGCCAACCTACCACCATCAATGATGATGTTACTGCAACAGCAATTGAACTCTATCTGAACCTTAGTCATGCAGATTGAGACTACGTGACCACAATAAACTCATGTGCACATCATCTGTCTCCTGACAACAATGAAGGCTTTCCATCACTCTACAAGGTCAAGAAACTTGTCACAGAACTCAGTAGTATTGATCCTATCAAACACGACATGTGTATCAATAGCTGTATGGCATTCACGGGTCCAAACTCACATCTCCTTATGTGTAGCATCTGTAGTGAAGCTCGCTATGATCCCATCAAGTTCGAGCAAAGTGGAGGCAAGGAGAAAGTCCCTTGTGCAGTCACAACCATGTTTCCCCTCGGTCCACAACTTCAGGCGCTTTATCGTGACCCAAAGAGCACTGAAGATATGGGGTATCGTCAGCAGCAAACAGAGAAGATGTTTGATGAACTTCGTCAAAATGGCAATGTCAAGATGCAGTTTGAAGACTTTCTCGATGGAACTGCATACTGTGATGCTGTTCGGGATGGTCGGATTGGTGATGATGACATCATTGTGATGATGTCTATTGACAGTGCTCAGCTCTATGAAAGCAAGTCATCCGACTGTTGGCTCTATATTTGGGTTGTGTATGAGCGCTCCCCAGATTGCTGTTACAAGCAACGCTGTGTTCTATCTGGGGGTATCATTCCGGGTCCAAACAAGCCAAAAAATGTGGACTTGTTCCTTTTCCCCACTTTTCATCATCTTGCTGCTATTCAAAAAGAAGGCCTTGTTATCTGGGACGCATTGCACTGCAGAGTGTACTGATCCCACCCCTTCCTTGCCCTTGGTACCGCAGATGGCCCTGGCCTTGCCTATCTCAATGGGTTAGTTGGTCACTATGGCAAAAATGGGTGTCGGCTGTTTTGCTCTTGTATTGGACGCCATAAACCTGGAGGGACTCATTATTACCCGGCACTCCTCAAACCACATGACTACACTGTCTCAGGCTGCGATCATCCAGATCAGCTTGCAGAGACCCTCGAACCATGTTCCCACTCCAAGTATATCCATAGGCTCAGCATAGTCCTTTCCTCAGCTAACGAGACACAATATCGCAAGAATCGCTTAGCAACAGGGATATTGAAGCCAAGCCTATTCCTTGGTTTTTCGTCGCACCATACCCTGGGTGTTCCCTTGTGTTTTGGGTCGGATATCATGCACTTAGTATCCCTCAACATCCCCGATCTTTTGATTCCCCTTTGGCAAGGCACATTTGAATGCGATAAGAAGGATGACAGGGCTGATTGGGACTGGGCTGTTCTGAAGGGCGAGACCTGGACCACTCATGGAGCAGCTGTTGCTGCAACCAACTGCCACCTTCCTGGTTCTTTTGATTGCCCACCATGTAACCCTGCTGAGAAAATTTCTAGCGGCTACAAAGCATGGGAGTACACAATCTATCTCTATGGACTCGGTCCAGGACTTTTCTACCAGATTCTCCCTGATGCTTACTGGCAACATTTTTGCAAACTGGTCTGAGGTGTTCGTCTTGCTAGTCAACACCACATTTCCCACAAGGACGTGCAAATGATATATATCCTCCTGATTGAGTTCGAACGAGAATTCGAACTCCTCTACTATCAGTGTCATATGGAACGCCTCCACTTCATCCAACAAAGCATCCATGCCCTCATCCATTATGCTTGTGAGATTCTTCGTGTTGGCCCCCCGATTTGTTGTTCTCAATGGACAATGAAACGAGCTATTGGATATTATGTTGCTCAGATCAACCAGCCATCTAATCTGTACACTAACCTGACTCAGTGCATGACTTGAAACACTCAGTTGAATGTACAGTGGCTCAAAAAAGTGTCCGAATGTTTGTGCATTTTTGAGTAATTGGATCATAGCAAGCCAGCACCTAAATATAACATATGGGTATAGGGACATGTCTGAAGGCCCTACATCATAGCTTGAATCTGAGCTATATATCGTGGGAACACAACCTTATATGGGCAAGATATGGTAATTCTATTCTTATGACTCATTCGGACACTTTTTTGACTTTATGTTAAAGTCACAAAATGAGACCATTCATATGTAATATTCTTAATGAAAGTGGTACCATAATAATAATATGGTCTGATTTTAATATTATCTGAATATATCAACCCACATAAGATCATGAAATTTAATATAATCACCATCAAGCCCATCTCCTCTGCTCAAAAGGATAATATCTTTGTTCTCTGTACCTCTGGTCTATATGCAGGAAAATTGCTTCCAAAACTAGTCTTTGCAAGTCTACTATTGCTACAGTTGTAAAGCAGAACATACCAGATAAGGAAAATGCTAAAATGGGATGTCCTCCCAAGCTTACCCACAGAACAACAAAGCTGTTGTTCATCAATTTCTGTCTGGGAAGGCTTCAAATGCTGTGCATGTCACCAAGTTCATCAATTTCATTATTCCTACCCCTCCCTCTACCCAAACAATCAGAAACACCCTCAAGGCAGCCAATCTTAAGGCTGTAACCAAGAAGAAAAAACCTCCTCTCTCAGCAGCTCATAGGAAGAGAAGACTGGCCTTTGCTTTGCAACACCAATATTGGACTATGGAAGACTAGAAGAAGATTATTTAGTCAGATGAAACAAAAAATAAATAAAATGTGGTCAGATGGCCAGGAATATGTATATAAAAAGGCAGGAGAACCACTAGGAGAAAGAGAAGTCAAGGGTATACTGAAGTTTAGAGGAGGAAGTATGATGGTTTTGGGCTGTATGGGGTGGAATGGTGTGATATTCTCTGTGAGGTGGAGGGAAGGATCAATGCAGAGCAATACATCTTTATCATAGAGGAGTGTCTATTCAGAAGCATGCAGGAGTCAGGAGTTGATGAAGAAGACATTATCTTCCAACAAGATAATGACCCCAAGCATACCTCAAAGCTGGCCACAAAATGGTTTGAAGACCATGACATCAATGTTTATTATGGCCAGCACAGTCTCCAGACCTCAATCCCATTGAACATCACTGTGAATCACTCAAAAGACTACTTGCTGCCTATCAAGATCCTCCAAAGGGGTGATTTGAACGGTGGGAGAGAGTTGCAGTAGAATGGGAAGAAATTACCATAGAGGAGTGTTAGAAATTGATGGAAATTATGCCTAGAAGGGTTATAGCACTTATTAAAGCCAAGGAGGGTAATATAAAGTACTAGAATTATATAACAAGACTGGTTTATCACAAAGTCAAAAAAGTGTCCAAATGAGTCATAAGAATAGAATTACCATATCTTGCCCATATAAGGTTGTGTTCCCACGCTATATAGCTCAGATTTAAGCTATGATGTAGGGCCTTCAGACATGTCCCTATACCCATATGTTATATTTAGGTGCTGGCTTGCTATGATCCAATTACTCAAAAATGCACAAACATTCGGACACTTTTTTGAGCCACTGTAATGTGTGTTCTCTATCCACATCTCAAACTCCAGGGATGTCCAGAATATCGAATTCCCAGAGGTGCGAAGGACATAGGTGACGGATATGTGCTGCTATGACCATGTGATCAAAACCTGGCTATTGCTGAACCCTCGGAGTCAGCAGCCATCCAAGCCTACCTTCAAGATACTCCAGCCCATAGTGTTATATAGATACATCAATATACTACTATAGCCCTAAAATAGGGATACATCATCCAGTCTACTTGTCCACTGTCCACAATGATATATCCAATGGTGAATCACAACAGGCTGTTTCAGGCTGCAATTTTGGCTCCCCAAAGAGAAAATTCACAATATATATTCCATTTTGGTAACCTCCTCATGTCAGGCCTCCCCACATTATTCCCACACATCATATGTTCGCATTTTCCAGCCACACAGATGTGTGGGAATTACCCCACAACACCAAAAACATCGCCCATTTTGGGAATCTCCACAATATCAATGATTCCCACACCCTTCCCACCTCACTGCAGCTTCACCACCACCCCACAATAGGTCCCCCTTCATATATAAGTGGTAGTTTGGTATATATATGTATATTATAATATAATAGTCCGCTTTTTTTGTTTGTTTGTGTACCAGCTCCTCCTCCAGGACCCTTTCAAAATAGCCCAGGGTACAGAACACTTTCGCATTTTTGCCCCTATGATAGGGAAGTGTTCTAAGGCATTCAGAACATGTTCAGGAGTATATATGAATGTATTCCCATCTTTATTTTACCCCCTGAAGCGCCCTACATCAATAGTTATAGCATGTATACATAGAAATACAAAATATGTTCCCATGTGTGCATTTCCAAGTGAACAGACTTGAAGATTATATCCCCATAATCCATTAAGCAGTAGGAACAATGTATCAGGAGATCAGGACCACAGAACAACACCCTGTTGTATGGTATACCCCCCTTCTTCTGGTGGTTTACCCCCTGTGAAAATTTTTCCTGGAAGGCTGGACCTAAGATATGGCAGGGAGTCTATTCCTATGCATATTTGGAGTATATCTATCATATAGCTACCACAGGAAGCCTTTAGGGTCCTTCAATAGGAACAAAAACATAAAACATCACATATTTTACCTTTTTGATGTTTTGTACTACCTTACCCTTTCACAAATAATACAACATGCTCATTTATCATTAGTAGGGCATGTATACATGTTTCCTATGCTAAGGATCAGCTGGATATAGGGTGAAAACCTTAGATCTGAGGTAAAGGGGGTATTTCTACTGATTAGAAGACCACATGGAAATAAAGGGTTTTATAAGTGATCAGACACCTGGGATATATCTTATATATATCCCTAATGATAGTTTTAAATCTATAGAAAGATCCATCAAGGTTTGAATGAATGACAAGGAAAATGACATATGTATGAAAAGTGACAATTGACATTTGTTCACATAAAGTCATATTTATATATGAGACAGGTCGAAGATTTCATTAAAAATGTGTAGGATACATGATAGACTTCCTAAGGAACCTATACTACATACTGCCCTGAGGGTAGAGTGTTGGTGGAAGGGATGTAGTGTGAAAGTGAGTTGATTCAGCATTAAAGTCCAACAACCACTCAACCTCAAACTACCCATTTTCGTAGTCTCGTTCCCAACGTTCTAGGGCACATGAGAATGTAGCACAGCCACGTATGCGGAGTTTCAAGTCGGAGGCAAAAAACATGTTCGATTTGTATGTGTGAGTGTGCCCTAGAACGTCTGGTGCATTTCGTGTAGAAGGGGGTATGTCGTATCACATGTACTATGAAATGCGCTCGTCATCACGTTTGTTGATTTACCAATTCAAGCTGTCTTTGTTCCGCGTTGACCCCCTTTGGGTGTATTCTTCAACTGATGCCCCCTGTACATTCCAGAACAAACTTTGATCATGACTACGAAGTTGCAAGATCCCTCAGAATTCTGCAAGAAGCACGCGACGGCGCTGTTAAGGCACGCAAGTACGATTCTGTTGCGACGCGTGCGATAATCGTTGGAGAATTTGAACAGCGGACAGGAGGCAAGGTTCCCTATCCATGGCAGCTAGACGTGTCCGAGGCACTTCTGTTAGGTCTCGACTGTTCAGTCATTGCTGGTACCGGCGCCGGCAAAACAATGCCTTTCGTGCTCCCATTACTTGCACAACCAAACAAACACGTACTCATCATATCCCCGCTCGATGCTCTTGAGGCAGACCAGGCCGAAAAATTTCGAGACATGAATCTTATGGCTGTAGCAGTGAATGGCAACTCGTACAATCAACATCTACATCAAGTATGGTATCATGACTTATTGCTTTGACTGCCCTAACTTGAAATTAGCAACTCGAACTGCGAAAGCATCAGGTGATCATCACCTCACCTGAGATGTGCTTGAATCATGACAAGTTCAGGGGATTGATTAGTTCCCCAAGCTTCGCTGGTCACATAGCTGCCATCGTGATCGATGAAGCGCACTGCATCTCTCAGTGGGGTGAGAAATTCCGTGAGGAGTATGCGAAGCTGGGGACCTTATGAGCATTTGTACCAAGCCACATCCCCATCCTCATCACCTCTGCAACCCTTCCACCAGCTGTCCTCGCCGAGGTACGTGCAGCCATGCACATTGATCCTTCGACGTCCTACCACGTCAACCTTGGAATTGACCGCCCGAATATAGCCTGGGAGGTCTGACACATGAAAGCTGGAAAGAGTGACCTCGAATCACTCTCGTTCCTGTTACCGACGAGCTCAGGAGAAGGCGAGACTCACTTCAAACAAACCATGGTTTTCGGTGACGACATTGCTATACTAATGTCAGCGTGTCGTTGGTTACGCGAGAAATGCCCTGTCGAGTTGCATGGTCAGATAGCTGTGTACCACTCATGACGTACTGTTCGAGCAAAGTCAATTCTACTTGAGCGGTTCAAAAAGGGTGAGATCAAGGTCCTATTTACCACAGAGGCAGCAGGAATGGTGAGCCGTTGTAACAATAACAAAACTTTTGCTAACGGTGATGTAGGGCTGTGACATGCCACATATCGAGCTCGTCGTACAGTTTATGGTACCTGTATCATTGTCAGTATGGATGCAGCGCGCGGGCCGAGCGGGGCGTGCAACTACCTTGCAAGCACGAGCAATCCTCTTGGTGCAACCAAGTGTATTTCAAGAGAAGCATACAAAATCTGCTGGTAATGAGAATGAAGTTCTCTTTGTTAAGATGATTGATGAAGGCCTGCGCACCTGGCTTGAAACAAAAATGTGTCGTTGTGATGCTGCAGATGAGTACTTCCATAGTGGTGTGAAAAGAAGATGTATGTACGTAGCATTTGTTATTGTGCGTGACTAACAAGCACCCACAGCTCCCACTGGTGACTGCTGTGATAATTGCCATCCTCCTCGCCCTCAAACACCTCCACCAGCCGTATCCCCAGAGACTACTGATAATGGCCTTACCCTCACCCCGAGCAAGTGTCCTATTCAAAACGGCAAGCGACCAATGGTCCAACGTGGCCCAGCCACCCGCCGTGAAGACAACCTAAAAGATGCGAAAGACTTACTTGTTAACTGGCGGTTCAAAACTTGGATGACCGTCTACTCTGAAGCTGCTCCATATGGACCCGAGGGACTTCTCCCTGACCTCGTGCTGAGCAAAATCGCTTCAAGCCGGAAACCAGAAACTATTGGTGATCTTGTTGGAGTTGGGTGGAGCGTGAGTCGAGCACGAAGACATGGTGAGGAGGTGTTGGAGCTGCTAAGAGTGTTTGATGCAGAAGTAGACGATAAACGGAAGGCAGAGCAGTTGCAACGATCAGAGGCAAAAAAGAAAGAGACACGAGAGCGGAACGAGGTGAAACGTCTCAAGGCTATTGAGGACAGGGCTCGTGTTCGTGAAGCCAAGAAGAGTGCTCCCAAGAAGCCTCGAGCCTCTCATGCTAAAAAGGCTGTGCTTAGTGCCTCGGACACTCCAAACCAAATTTCCTTGCCAACTCTTCACATTGCTGGCCACCAGCCTCACGTCTTCCAGATCCGTGGCAACGAGAACAAAGGCAACACCGCTGACGAATCAGACGACTCTGATGATTCCCTCCTCAATAAACCAATTTCATGTTACATTCAACACACTCCTCTAACGTCGCATGCTGGCCCATCAACACCCGTCTCTTCTATGCAGATATTTCCCTCGTTTCATCCCCCATTCATGCCTACACCTATCTCTTCTACATACCCTCAATCTCCCTATGGTGCCCCCTCTCCATGGCATTTCACCTCCCGTGGTTGACACTAGCTAGCCTCTGCCAATATTATCCCATTCCTCATCAGTTGACCTCTTGTATGCACGATTTCGCCACCAGTTATCAAACGTTCCTAGGCGCTCAATGTCAATTGCACCCGTAGTCACAAAATCCTCAGCTTTATTCCTCACGGTAGCCTTAATCTGTTGTCCTGGTTCATAAACGTGAAGGTTCGACTTGATGTATTGATCTGTAAGTTTGGTGATATCAGCCTCCTTGTCAGGGATCCCATGATATGCGCCTCGTGTGATCGTTTTGAATTCACTTTCCATATGCCGCTGCAATGCACGTAGTGTTGGGATCGCAGGGGATATTTTATGGAGGTATGTCCAAGTTGCTCCGGGGCCAAACGAGTGATATGTGACCTTAATGTCACCAATATTTTGCTCCTGCCCTTTGTCAATAGGTGTCCACCCATCTGGACGTCCTGATCGATTTATAAGCCAGCAATGCTGGCGTACATGGTTTCTGCTCATGCTGACGGTGAGTGTCTCTGCAGTTCAATGTTTCATGACTTACTTTATGTCTGCTGGCCATTCCTGCTTTAGCCCCTGCAACAATTCAAGGATCTCAATGGTGTATTTGGAGTTTCCGCCGCCTGCAAAACGGAACAATAGGGTTGGCAACAAGTCTTCCATCCTCCCGATATCGCCCATCTTCATTGCAGTGGTGAGTTCAATATATGAAAGTACGTCTACATTGAACATAGTCCACTGTGTCAGAACAGCATCGCGGTCCTTTTCATCAAGATGGTTCAGCTTCGCAATCGCACGACGTGAGGCATGTTCATCAACAAGTGTTGTCGCAAGGGTGAGGATTTCAGTTGGAGACTTGGATTTAAGTTCGCTGAGTGATTTAACACCACCAACAGCAAGCCATGATGCCCGGATGTGCGCTTCACTGATGTGATGAAGCGCTTCATGAAGGTGATGCCAAAAGGGACCTTTTGTTTCTGATTTGTGCAGTCCCTTGCGTTGCAGTAAGTCGAAAGCTTGTTGTAGGCTTCCCATGCTCGCTGACGTTCCAATGTACTGTTTGTGTAGCGAGTTTGCAAATGCCATCTGCAGATGAAACCAGCCGAAGACAGGAATCAAATAGTCCATTTGGTCGAAGGCGTTGAAGTCCTCGTGTCGGTACTTGTATAATCCACGCAGCCTCTCCACCGTCATCTGGTCTCCTATCCATGGTATCACTTTTCCGGTGCCTATGTGTCTCTTTGCATCCTCGCTGTCCATCCCAAGCTGACGAAACCACTCTGCCATGACCTTATCGTTTCCCTCATAGCTAGCTTCCTCGATATCGACTGTGTGAAGGATGTACTGCTTGACAATGTTCTTTGGACCACTTGGAAGCAGATGAACAGGTTGAGGAGGCTTAAACAGATCGTCGTTGTGGAAGGCATAGTCGAAGAACTCCAGTGAGTTCAAGACTATCGAAAGGACATGGTAGATATATTGGTTTTTGATGTGTGCGGCAGCTAACAGATCTCCATCAAGCACCTCCTCAAGTGCAAAACGAGTTTGGCCATTTTCAGCACGACAGGACTGCAGACGGTCACTTGCAGCAGCAGGCAACATAGCATCAGCAGGGAGGACCCATACTGTAGCTGCACAACCACTCGTAAAGTGGCTCTTATTGTGCAAGCGCTGTGAAAACACACGCATCGGTATGTTGACATTGTCGTGTGAGATTATCCATGGCAAGCGCTGAATATCTTCCCTGACCTCCTCCATAGCACGGCTCGACAATGAACCGTATGCATTGGCTGCCCATTTATGGCTCATTACAATGCCAAGTCCATGAAGGGCATCGAAGGCACGCGCTGACAACCCACATGCTTTCAAGTAGATTGCCCACAGCTTTGTCACGCGTCCCCAACGATGTGATCGTGTATATTGCGCCTGTGATATTAAGTGTAAGATTACCTGTAACACATATTAATGTCTTTGTATTAAAGAGTATTAAAGAGGAGCACCATTGCGGGACTCTTGTGTGTGTTACGTGCCCGCTGTTTTGCACTGAACACAAGACGTTCAAGTACATCCCACAGCACTGGTGCACCGGCGGAGACTTTTTTGATGAAGTCTTCGAAATTGAAACTCGTCAGATGTGCTTGAGAGAGCTCGTCGGGTGGTGATGCGAAGAGTGGGGCAATATGCTCTATCTCGTACTCCAGTAAGTCTGCCACGCATTTAACGGCGAATTTTTGCAGGTTCTGATGTGCACCCAGAGGCCTTTGGCCTTTGTGTTGGTTTCTCGGTGGACGGTACCAGCGCTCAAGGATTCCCGGTAGTTCCTCACTTAACATCAAGCCAGTTCGTGCAAACCGGATTCTGTCATTGGAATGACAACTTTCATCCCCCCAGCTGAGAGCATCAAGGAAGAGGGACAGTGTCATGCCCTGCTCTGAGATTGCATCGAGAATCTTGAGCACTTTGGGCGCGAGGGATTGTACTTCGAGCGCCAACTTTTTGCGTCTAGTTTGCTCTAGTTGTATGGGAGCCTGTGGCTCAGGTTCTTCATCAGACAATGTAGCCTCAGTATCACTAGGTTTGTGTAATGAGAGACATCCAGGGCAGGTGCAAGTGTTTTCGCAGTCATCCTCATCTTCCAATGACTCCAACTCAGGATAGAAGAGATCTTCGAAGTCGTCCATTGAGGTGGTAAGTAAAGTACCGGTACGGTAACTACTCCGGGCCGGCTACGATCTACCCCCTTCTCTACGAAATGCACCAGATCCTAGGCAGGTCTGTTGCGTGTGTTTTGGTGTATGTTTTTTGCCTCCGATTTCAATCTCCGCCTGCCTAGGATCTGGAGCCGAGATTACCATTTTCGATGTTTTGGGCATTTGAATTTTCCCACACTCAATTTCTGATCTATTTCACTTCCCAGCTCTGAGATCTGGGTGGATGTTTCTGTACATTTAGGCCTATGATGCTGAATATATGTGAAATGTACTCCAGGTGTCTGATTATAAGATTTCGATGTTTTAAAGGTATGGGAACCTAATCAGTTGATTTAGAAAGTATACACACTATTCCAAAACTGTGGCCTATTTTGAACTGATCTTTGGTATATAAAGCATGTATACATGCCCTACTAATGATAAATGAGCATGTTGTATTATTTGTGAAAGGGTAAGGTAGTACAAAACATCAAAAAGGTAAAATATGTGATGTTTTATGTTTTTGTTCCTATTGAAGGACCCTAAAGGCTTCCTGTGGTAGCTATATGATAGATATACTCCAAATATGCATAGGAATAGACTCCCTGCCATATCTTAGGTCCAGCCTTCCAGGAAAAATTTTCACAGGGGGTAAACCACCAGAAGAAGGGGGGTATACCATACAACAGGGTGTTGTTCTGTGGTCCTGATCTCCTGATACATTGTTCCTACTGCTTAATGGATTATGGGGATATAATCTTCAAGTCTGTTCACTTGGAAATGCACACATGGGAACATATTTTGTATTTCTATGTATACATGCTATAACTATTGATGTAGGGCGCTTCAGGGGGTAAAATAAAGATGGGAATACATTCATATATACTCCTGAACATGTTCTGAATGCCTTAGAACACTTCCCTATCATAGGGGCAAAAATGCGAAAGTGTTCTGTACCCTGGGCTATTTTGAAAGGGTCCTGGAGGAGGAGCTGGTACACAAACAAACAAAAAAAGCGGACTATTATATTATAATATACATATATATACCAAACTACCACTTATATATGAAGAGGGACCTATTGTGGGGTGGTGGTGAAGCTGCAGTGAGGTGGGAAGGGTGTGGGAATCATTGATATTGTGGAGATTCCCAAAATGGGCGATGTTTTTGGTGTTGTGGGGTAATTCCCACACATCTGTGTGGCTGGAAAATGCGAACATATGATGTGTGGGAATAATGTGGGGAGGCCTGACATGAGGAGGTTACCAAAATGGAATATATATTGTGAATTTTCGCTTTGGGGAGCCAAAATTGCAGTCATAATGTATGTTTAGGATTTCTGCTTGCTATATTAGATACTGTACATGGATTCTTAGACCACATGGATATATCACTGGTGAGTGGACAATTAAGTTGGGGGATGTATCCCAATTTTAGGCCTATACCAGGAGAAAATTCGTTCAACAGCAACAGCAGATCCTCATCAGTAAATTCCCACATTTCTTAACTTCCTTTTTTGAGACTTGCCGCCGGTAAAAATCCCAAAAAGGAGCGGAAAAGTCACTCACAAAAATGGCGACACCAACTTGCCATCCACTTGCCACAAGGCATGTAAGTTGGATAAGTAGATGCCTCCTCTTGAATTTTACTTTTTCTACCTTTATTCTCGCTTTTTGAGCAATTATTTTCAATTATTCCTACAATACAAGCAGTGCAAGTCGTATAAATTGTAGCAACTTATTTCACTTATTTCACTTATTGTGTACTTGTTCAAGACAAAAATAGCCGTATATCATTGCATTTGTATATTAAGCGAGACAAAAAGGAGAGAAAGCAATATGAAAGTACTGGTATTCAGGGCAAGAAGTCACGGATAAACCGGCACCCTTTCCGACCGTAAAGGCCGTAAAGGTACCATTGACGGCCGTATGGAATACGTCTTGTACGGTGTACGGTCCAGCTGTACACCGTACATGTTGATCTCTATCTGCAGCTCCACTGGTACGGCAACCATATCCATCGACGGTTGCTGTACAAGCCGTCTATGACGGCAACGGCGTGCAGCCCTAGGCCAAAGGGATACATCCACCCCCCACCATCAGGTGGATACTCAGCCTGCAGCCTGGAATGATTTTGCATTTCCACCCAACTGGGAGGCAGCTGTCTGCAGGTGGGCTAGACTCCGGATCCCTAATGGACAGGCTGCTCGAACATTTTGGAAGGAGGGTACCAGACCAAATGCTCGGCGTTCTCGTAACGTTAAGGTGCGCTCCTTCAGCCCACCATCACCACAACCCCCATCTGAACCCCGAGCCATCATTTTGATCCTAGTTTCTCATTAACAACAACATATCTTTCAGAGAGGTGCAGTACCTCTTTCGACTTCAGATGTCAGATGGCGCAGATGGTGTTGAGACCCTCGCTATTGTGTCTCTTTACTCTCCACCAGACCGACATCTCCTTGAGGCTTCACAATGCATGCTCTGGTCTGTGGAGTATCTCGGCAGTGCAGCATTGCAAGTAATCCCCGCAAAATCAATACTCTCAGTGGTTGCAATGATCCCACACACGCCATATTCAGATCATACAGACGAGAAGCACTTCTTTGTGGTGGAGAAGCCTGGTCTTGATGTGGCTGACATGGGAGGTTATATAGAGCAGCTTTCGGAGGCAGACGACCAAGATTTGTGATTTTATGATTTAGGCAGCGAGACCTTTGGTGTAATGTACTCTCAGACTTGGAGCTACAGAATGGACTGTTTTGATGAACTTCAAAACATTCCAAATTGGGCTGGACTCCATCTTCGTCTGAAGTCACTACCACTCAAAGTCTGGACTCCCATACTACAGTCATGCATGGCCATTATTCTGAACTTTGTGGATGCCAAGGATCCTATTCTAGCTCATATCACAATGACCAAAAGTTATTAGATTTTGGATCTGTGATGCCAGTAGGCGGTGTTTCACATTCAACTGAGCTACACTGACAACATAATGATCGTGAGGATAATTCACATTCTCGGTCCACTTACGATTCATAGGATTCGCGATTCAACAAGGCGATTCTTTGACACTACTACTACTGATTTGATGATACTTACTCCAAGTCAGCCTGAGTACCCACCCAATGTTGTTGATTCCCGTTCTCCATTGCACGAAGGCCCAGGCTTTGGACTAGAGCGTCCTGATTCAAGATACTCCAGCTCTACCAGTAGCTCCAGCAGGCTGTCCCTCACTGGTTCTTCCAACCGCTCATCTGAATCACCATTGCTCTCTGATCAGTGTCCACTCAATATTACTGATGTTGAACTATATCTAGTGCTGCCGTGGTCTGGTCCTGAACCATGGTTCGAACCGGACTTTTGGTCCGGTTCCCCTGTGGTTCGGTCCACGGTCCAGGTGTCAGCCAGAACCGGACCATAGTACGGTTCTCGGTTCTGGCATTGGGGGAACGGTTCGACTTTGGTTCGGACCCATCCCGAACCGTCCCGAACCCCGAACCGATAAGTATATCTTCGACCAGTTTTTGACATTATGTACCTAGTTTGCATGCTTGTGGGCTAACGCTACAGGAGGCTTCCAATCGCCAGATCGGGAGGCTGACATATGTCCCAGTTCGTCTGCAACTGTCCCTGCTCATCTGCCCTTGTTTGCGTGTTTGCGTTTGTGTCTGTCCTGCACTCATTTGCATTCATTTGGTGCAATCTAGGTGCGTCCTTTTCGTTTATCTATCGCTGACAAGCATCTTCGCTCATTTCTGTGTGCTTGTGCATGTCTATGCTTATCTCGGCGTGTCTGCGTCCGACGTTGATGTGTTGTTCGATCGTCACGCTCGGTGAGTCAATTTTCACATCCATTGTGTGTTGTTCAACATTATGTTCACTCTCGTTCGCATTCTGACAGTGTCGACAGTGTCGGTGACGTTCTCGCACATTTCCGTTCATTTACATATGCTTATGCCACTGTGTTCGGTTTGCACACATTCGCAGACATTATCGCGCATTTGCGTGTATTTGCAAACACTTACGGACGTTTTTGCATATCCATGCTTGTTGTCGCGTCTCCCCGCACGTATCTGCGCATATTTCTGCAATATCTATATACCAGGTGTGTTCTACAACTTCTACTCCCTTCATCTCAATGCTCCTGCCTCCAAATGTCCTCCACTATCTCTTGCCTCGCTGCCTCCCGCTACCCTTGTTCATTGTCTGGGTAACAATCCACTTGACCATCGTGAATTGGAAATTTTTGGTTCGGTTCACGTTCGAACCCCCAAAAAACCGAACCTGACCGCTCCGAACCGTTCGCGAAGGTTCGGTTCTAGGTTCATCATCTCTGGTAGGACCGGACCCAGGTTCAGTTCTCGGTTCTCGTCCAACCTCCTCTGAACCGGACTGAACCGGACCGTGGCAGCACTAACTATATCAACTCAAGGAGGAAAAAATCAAACTCATCAAGCGTATTTGTGAGCTCGAAGGAGAGGTAAGGACAGCAAAGTAAGTATTACCAGTTGTTTGTGAGGTTGCTACTGGTTTTCTGACAGTTTTTAGCGCATATAATCACCGTCTTCTTGAACGAGTCGAGAAAATGCAGGCCTCACATGCAACTCCTGCTACGGGCAGTATCCGTGGGACTGCACAACTGATGTCGACGGCATCATCAACCGAGATTGCTTCAGATGTTCCTTTGAAACGATAAGACTTTAGAGACATCACATACTGGGACAAGCCAGAATGGTTGGCGGCAAAAAACAGACAAGGAAGTATCCTTGGACCTGGAACAAAGGTCAAGAAGTCAACTGTCCTGTATATCCAGCACGCCAATGGATCCTATGCAACTCCCCACGAGCTCGAAGAAATGTGTTCCTTTGCTAGATCTATCTGGTCTCAGTTTGTCCTCGTTGGTGTTGCTCCCACTACCTGGACTAAGCTTGACAACGTCTCTCAACATTATTACTACCGAGAGATGCGAATCAAATTTCCTGCACTACGGTATTGCTCTGCCAACTGGAAGCCCGACCAGCTTGCTATTGATTCATACTCCCAATGGTCAGGACGACCACACGAAGTTGATGACTCGGATGTTATCAAAAAGGAGACTACTGACCCGCCTGTCAAACTAGAACAGCTGGCGACGTCTCTTGTGACCAAACGTCCCTCGGCGACCAACACCACTTCCCTACAGCCGGCAAAAAATATAAGAAAAATCACCCTGGCCATGAAGTAAGCTCTGTGATGAATACCCAAGAGTTAGAGGTACATGTTCTCCTTGTTCGGTACCATAATCACTCTCAGAAAGCACCACAGGCCATCGACGACCCTCTTAGTGGCTTGACACCAAGTCTCCGAGTCAACTTGGATACACTCAAGCAATCTGAAATTCCTACCGAGCTATCAACGTCACCACCATCCCTCCTACTCACTCTCCAGGACAACATATCCGAAGATCTCCAACCTACCACTGTTCCGGAATGTGACTCCGAGAACCCTGTTGACCTTGTCGCAATGGTTCTTCCCGCTGTTATCGTGCCCTGTGCCTCTGACGAAGTTACTTGCACTGTGGAATCCACGACCATCGAGAGCATCGATTCACGTGTCTTGCGTCCGAATAAGGCCAGCAAAACTGCTAGGTGCGGCAGTGTTGCAGTTTCTTTCTGCCGTGTAGCTGAGTGTGTTGCTTTTTCAGAAACCTATGCGCTCTCGAATGGTGTGTGGAGATGAAAAAACAGAAACTCAAACCCTTTACCAAGGAATTCGACGCATATTGGAAGAAGCTGAGCAAGGACCACCTGGATCAAATCAAGGTTCGTAGCATTGGATCATGTTACCGTTGGTTGTAATAATCAGCGGCCACCAGATGTGGAACGAGAAGTCGGCTGCGTTGACATCAACAACAGGAAAGTGAATGTTGTTCATAACTCTCCTTTCAACTCTCTGCATGTGCACTTGTCCAGGCTATCACCATGACTCTTGTTTGCCACCACTCTGTTGCTATTTTATTTTGTACCTCGCCTCGTGTTTTTAGCCTGCTATCGTGGTTTTGTACTGTACTACTGTATGTTTTGCAAAACAATGTTTTTGTTGACCCGCCTCAGTCAACTTCGATCCTATACTATTCTACGTTCGAATGAAATCGAGTGTAATATTTGTGTCTACCAACCTCCTTCGATGAACATAGAAATTGCTCGATTTACATTGCACGCAATCTTGATAGCAGTACGGTGAGTCGAATGAGGTCTAACGTGGTCACCGAACTCGGTCTCTCACGATTACCTTCGTTCTGCCTCGAAGGACTTTTCACTGGGTGTCAATTACCATGCAAAATTGCATATTTGTTGATGTTGACCTTGTCCCCATTCACAGCAATGACCAAAGACACTTGAAATACAGCATTGTTTGACTTCATGTCTGGCTGGAGCATGCTTGAGTGTGTTGACATCCATGGCACAGGCAAGGTCTTTGATGAAGTTGGAACTGTTGCCATGCCTCAAAAAACACATACATGAGAATTAAGAATAGACATGTGGCAACAAACTCACCTGGATAATTCTCATGCACTGTAGAAACATCCAAGAGGTGCTGCTGCTTTGGGTGATTGCCAAGCTCTTGTTAGTTTACACATTGGCTCACACCACGCTTGTATGATGGATCAAACAATGAACCATTTATACCAGGATGTCTTAGTCTGAACGATTTCACGATATTCAGGAAACTTGAAATAGAAGGAATGACTGTTCTATCAAGGTCTGACTACGGGAGACTAGAAAAAAACCAGCCTGATACAAAGCTTATAGTCTCATTAGAAGCACCATACCAGACATATGTAATGCAGTGCAAAGTCTATATCACTGGTAACAATAATCGCGACTGCAATGCCCAGACTACTATCGCGAGCCATAACCGTTGATTCGGATTTTCTCTTTCTATACGCCTCATTCAACGTCCAAAAATGTTTTTTGAAAAGCAAAGTAAGTACATCTCATGAGACGGGTTCCAGAGACCCAACACCGGAACCAGCATAAACGCAGTCCATCTTCACATCCGGGAGCGGGTGATCGCTCGTCCCTTTTACAAGTGTCAATTCTGCATCTCGTGACCATACAAGCACCCTACCTGCATGACAATACGGGATAATGTCCTCCTTGTGTCCCCACCACATCACAGGCGACCACTCATCCACGAGATTGGCGAGCGTCTGGAGGTGCCCGTATGTGGCTGGCTGTGGGCCACGCGGTCGGCGCAGTGCAATGAGAGTGAATAAACAGGCAAATATAGCCAGCGCTATACACAAATTCCAAATCTGCACGAGTGCGTGAGGATGTTGTAGCGGTTTTACATAGGTGGTAAATGCAAACCTGAGCAGTATTCATGACAATCGTTGACGATCCCAGTATCCCATCAATGGCGAGTTCTTCTATTACGAACGAAAGCCCAAACATCCAGTCTATCATCGTTTATGATGCTGTTCAATAACCCTGATAAAAACTAGACACTCACGCAGGAAAGGCTTCGCGATGAAAAGTATGAGACAGAGCGGATTAGTGAAAATCGATTTCAGCGGGTTCGTTGTCGTTCGAAGTCCTTTCATCCCAGTAGCGCATCTCCACTGTCTTTCATCTCGAATGACATTTGCGATGAGCTCCACGCAATGTAGCCCAAGTGTCAATGGTCCCTGGACAACTGCTATGTTGGCAAAAACCAGAATCCACACCCGAAGGTCAACATTGACATTTGTAATAGGATACGTGATAGAACTGGATTGCTCGCCGGGAAAGAACGACCACGATTGTATAGTCAGCGCAGCGGACATCGACCTCGCGCCAGTGTACTTGTCCCAGATGTACATAACGACCGCGGCCCATCCAGTGTATGCTGTAACAATCCCCCAAAGAGATATGACAATTTTCCGGATGCTAGGGTGAGCATGCCATGCTGAGGGCTGTGTCTCTGACGGTTTCGCTGGACCTCCATCTATGTCCAGGTCAGGCACACAACGCATGCACCGGAAACGAACTGGAGTCAATTGTGTGTGGTGGACCAGCGCAGCGGTCAAGTCGAAAGGTGAGGAGCTCCACGTCATGATTTTGACAGTCCGCATCCCTGACAATGCGACCATCGCCTGTAGAAGGAGTGCGATGCCCAAAATGAGGAGAGGTAGTCCTGTAATGGCAAGGCCCTCCCCAGGTTCCCATGGTGACGTGGTTGGAATTTGCACGTTGACACATACGACAAGTGAGGTTGAGGCATAGGATATAATGAGGAGGACAGCCATGATGCCATTAAGCAGGACGCCGTTGGGGTTATGCAATCCACGAGCTGCAGTCAGAAGGCGCAGATTGGTGTTGAAACGAAGCCGAGACTCTGAAACCAGCGCAGAGCGCAATGAGATGTCGTGCACAAAGCCTATGGACTCGGTGCATAACGTGACAATTAAGTTTAGTATCAGGCCCATTATCTCCACCTGCAGGTTTAACTGAGTCACTTTGTGAGAGCCGTCAGAAATGTTAAAATCATCAATGGTGACCATGTTGGCTATGGCTAGTCCTGAGACTCCACGATTGGCTATGATGACAATGCCTGCAACGATGCACGAGCAGCTGAAGATACTTGCGCATGCCACTCCAACAAAAGCATATCTACGACTCGTCAGACTGCGGTCGTAAAAATCGGTTCTAGACTCAGCAGTGGACTTCGCATCAGATATTACCGAGCCAAAGTCCTGGTGATTCGGGAGTGCGTCGTATGCAAGAAGACTGGATGGATGCCAATTTTCTTGTGTCGGTTTGGGAGAAGCGGCCATGAGAGGCGGAGACAGGAGGGCCAGCGTATTATGGACGCACAGATTAGATATATAGCCTTTCCCTTATGACCATAGCTTCCAGGTGCATGCCAGACTTGGCCGCGAATTGAAACATTTTGATGGAAGAGCGGTGGTTCCACGCGATATTTACGTGTATCCGGTGCACCATTGATTGATCTGTCGCATTGTGGCAATACTAAAAGTGCATATGTGAGGATCGAAAGTCAGTCAAATATGACCTCCTTGTGCTGCACATGTATCCGTGCAGACTGTCCGCTGTCCGCTAATCAAGAGACGCCATAAGGCCAGTGAGAATCACTTTCAAGAGGTCGAATGTATTTGCAGGTGTGAATGATTGCAAAGTAGTAATGATATCGGTCAAAATAGACCGCAGATACGTAGATTTGTGCAAATGAGGAGGGGATAGACCAGTCATGCAGCACATCGATGATTAATGACGGACCCTGCAATGCCGCAATTATGTAATGTGGCAGATTTTTGGAGCTTGCAATTTCTTGTGCCATTGCGTCGTATTTTTCACCAGGTCCTTCGCATCACCAAGCATGATACGGATAAGAAAGAGGAGACGCCATTATCCTAAGTGCAATACTAAGGCAAAACTCGAACTCGTAGGGGTCTTGTCACCGACGCAAGTTACAACGAGACGGAGAGTGGACAAGGAGGTTGCAGAGAGGAAGCAATAGGTGTAGCAGTACATCATATTCCTTCGAATAATGTGTCTAATTTTGTTCTCTCATATACGTGCATGAATATTTTCGCCCAGATGACGGTAAGCCTTTGATTAATGGTCGGTATACGTAGCTTCCCACCTTAACACACAGATTTCCTCGATCTCCAAAATCACCTCCGCAGCCTCCCCATTCCCGTTTCTACGCTCCCAATTCCGTTTCACCTACGCGTCCTTAGCGACATCATGGAGCGCTGTTTCTCTTCTCACCGTGCCGTATCACACAGTCTCGGCCCACGATAATTAACTAGATGAAGGCCCAAGGGCTTGTCGCAGGAGCTGAGTACGGAATTGAGACGAGTTCACGCAAGCCCTGACGCCCACGTCAGAAGGCTGGGCAGACAGAGTACGATCATCCGAACGAGCTATAGTCTATGACACCCACCTCAACCTTCGCTGCGCCTCCACCTCCCTCTCACGCTTCCTCTCCAGGTCTGACTACGCGAGACTCACCGCTGCAATTGAATTGCTATTGTAATTGTAAGGGAGACATCCATGGGTTTCGAGAACGCTTCGTCCTACATTCGACGCGCCTCTGCATCGAACAACTTTCGTTGCAAGAGCAAGCTATAGTCTTTCCTAGTCCGACCTATAAATTGCAAGACTTCCATGCGCAAGTCGAAAACTTATCGAAACCATGTGATGATGGTCGGACTGGTTATATTATCGTGCCGAAGTCGGAGACATGACTTTCAAGAATGCTTCGTCTCACCTGCATTTCGGACCGGCGAGCCAGGTATCTTGTGAAACCATAAGAGTACAAATTATACGTAGCTCCGTGCTAACTTCTGTAGGAAGAGAAATGCGAATACCATGTGGATATGGAGATGCGATGAAGGTCTATCGTATCCGGAAATATTGAAGATCTCCATCAATTGATACTTCTGGGTTAATCAATCCACAGGATGATCAAAACAGAAAGGCTAGAAGGATGATGTGACGATATCCGAGCTGCCTGCGACGCTGGTAGAAAGCACGAAATTACAAGCGACTCTTTCGGTGCCGTCACCGTCAGCCCGATTACACAAAGGGAAACAAAGAAATGCCTCTTCGAGATGAGGGCTCCTCACGAGATGGATGAATGAGACCCGACACCGGAACCAGCATAAACGCAGTCCATCTTCACATCCGGCAGCGGGTGATCGCTCGTCCCTTTTACAAGTGTTAATTCTGCATCTCGTGACCATGCAAACACCCTACCTGCATGACAATACGGAATCATGTCCTCCTTGTGTCCCCACCACATCACAGGCGACCACTCGTCCACAAGATTGGCGAGCGTCTGGAGGTGTCCATATGTGGCTGGCTGTGGGCCACGCGGTCGGTGCAGTGCGATGAGAGTGAATAAACAGGCAAATATAGCCAGTGCTATACACAAGTTCCAGATCTGCACGAGTGCATGAGGATGTTGTAGCGGTTTTACATGAGGCAGTAAATACGAACCTGGGCGGTAAACATCGTTATAGCCGACGATTCCAGTATCCCGTCAATAGCGACGTCACTTATGGAGAACGAAAGCCCAAACATCCAGTCTGTTATCGTTGATGATGTTGTTCAATAACACTGATAAAAACTAGACACAAATGACTCACGCAGGAAAGGCTTCGCGATGAAAAGTCCGAGACAGAACGGATTAGTGAAAATCGATTTCAGCGGGTTCGTTGTCGTTCTAAGTCCTTTCATCCCAGTAGCGCATCTCCACTGTCTTTCATCTCGAATGATATTCACGATGAGCTCTGCGCAATGCAGCCCAAGTGTCAATGGCCCCTGGATAACTGCCATGTTGACAAAAACCAGAATCCACCGATGAATACCAACACCCGGCAAATGATATAAGATGGCATTGGGAAACCCGTTGGGAAAGAACGACCACTTTTCTGTGAGCGACGACAGTTTCATCGTGGTTCCGTGCTTGTAGATATACATGACGAGTGCGGCCCATCCAGCGTATGCTACAACAATCCCCCAAAGAGATATGACAATTTTCCGGATGCTAGGGTGCGCACGCCACGCTGAGGGCTGTGTCTCTGACGGTTTCGCTGGACCCCCACACATGTCCAGGTCAGACACGCACCGCATGCACCGGAAAGGGAATCGGGGTCAATTGCGTATGGTGGACCAGTGCAGCGGTCAAATCGAAAGGTGAGGAGCTCCACGTCAAGATTTTGACAGCCCGCATCCCTGACAATGCGATCATCACCTGGAGAAGGAGTGCGACGCCCAAAATGAGGAGAGGCAGCCCTGTGAAAGCAAGGCCCTCCGCTACTTGGTGTCCCTGGCATTGTCTCGTTGACGCATACTAGAAGTGAGGCTGAGCTATAGGATATAATGAGGAGGACAGCCATGATGCCATTAAGTAGGGCGCCGTTAGGGTTATGCCATCCACGAGCTGTGGTCAGAAGGCGGAGATTGGTGTTGAAACGAAGCCGAGACTCTGAGGCTAGTGCAGAGCGCAATGAGATGTCGTGTACGAAGCCTATGGAGTCGGTGCATAACGTGACGATTAAGTTTAGTATCAGGAGCACTATCTCCATCTGCCAGCCCAACTGGATCACATCGTCAGGACTGTCCATGTTGGCCATGTGGGCCACAGCGAGTCCCGAGACTCCGTGATTGGCTAAGGTGACGATGCCTACAACGATGCATGAGCAGCTGAAGATAGTTGAGCAAGCCACTCCAACAAGGGCATATCTGCGACTCGTCATACTGCGGTCATAGAAATATGTTCTAGTTTCAGCAGTGAACTTCGCATCCGATATTATCGAATCAAAGTCCTGGTGATTCGGGGGTGTGTCGTATGCAAGAAGACCTGGATGAATGCCAATCTTCTTCCATCGGTTTGTGAGAAGGTGCCATCAGAGGCAGATGCTAGAGGCAGGGAGCGCCAGCACAATACACACGGCAGATTAAATATGTAATCTTTCGCCTGATGATCATAGCCTCTGGGAGCATGTGACTTGGAGGTGGAGCATCATGATGGAAGAGCGGTCGTGCGACTTACCCAGTGCACCGCTGATTTATCTCGCATCCCATCGCGGCAATGCTAACGCATATGTTGGTTAAGATGGACAGTCAGTCAAACCTATCCTTATACTGCACACGTATCCGTGCATGGACTGACCACATACAATCACGAGACGAACACTTATCGCTCGCTTCCCTCCACAACCATCGCACAATGCATTGATAATGACAAAAATTGTTAGCACACCCATTGAAGGGCGTTCGTTTGCACTCACAGCGCAAACGCAATGGCAGCTACCGGCGGATGTGCAACCAAGAGTCAGTGCGAAGCTGTGCAGGGAATCGCTGGGGATGGACCGACGGTAGTTGCAAATATTTGTTCTGAGTTGGGAGGCTGAGTGCATCATGATATATTTGTGCAGCACATCACAGGGTGACGAGCTACAGATAGGTATCTTAGCCCGGCTCGCTCATTGTTCCGTCGCTGGACCCTTAAGATGTGGCAGATATTTAGAGTTTGCGTTTCCTTGGTGCCATTGCGTGGTGTTTTTACTACATCACCAAGTGGCATGACACACATAAGAATGAAGAGGCGCAAATCATCGAAAGCGTAATATTAATGCAAGACTCGAGCTCGTAGGGTTCAACGCGGACCTTGTCACCGACGCAAGTTTGAGGTTGGCTTGATAAGATTAAGATAACGATTTTGGGCGCTTGGACCAATCTTGGACTCTCATTCCTAGAAGATTCTAGAAAGTTCCTCAATTCTGGTCCATTCTGAGTCCTGACGAATAGTGACGATACGGATTGTATAAAAGTACAAGGACAGAGGGGAAGTATCAAGGTGAAAGACTACACAGTCTGAAAGATTCATCTTCACCACAAACACCCATCTCAGACTTTCACAAACCTCAGCATGTCGAATGTGCGTACCATATAATTCATTACCTAACTGGACAATTTAACGCGAGCACTTATGCAGGCAAATGCGCTGAAAGACCAGGGCAACAAGGCCTTTTCTGCTAAGGACTACGACAAAGCGATCGAGTTATTCACCGCTGCCATCGCCCTCGACCCTTCAAACCATGTCCTCTTTTCAAATCGGAGTGCCGCAAAAGCTGGCAAGAAGCAGTGGGCTACAGCACTCGAGGACGCAGAACAGGTGAGCCCTATCAGATTCTGGTCTGACGTGCTGATGCCTATGCGGTGATCAAGTGTATCAAGCTCAATCAGTCGTGGTCCAAAGGCTACGCGAGAAAAGGGGCTGCATTGCACGGTGCAAAGCGATATGATGAGGCTGTCGAGGCATATGAAGCTGGTCTTGAGTTCGAGGACAGCCCTGCCTTACGCAAGGGTTTACAAGACGTGAAAGATGCAAAGGGTAGGGTCAGCCTCGTTCACCCAGATGAAAACAGTCATTGACGCTAAATTCAGGCAGGGATGGATCCGAATCCTTTGGCCTCGGAAGAATGTTCGCAGACCCAAATCTTATTGGCAAACTAGCAACCAACCCCCGAACACAAAAACATCTCGCAGACCCAGCGTTTGTGCAAAAGGTACATCATTCTTTCACAACCCGCTCAACACAGCTAATCGACCTCCCCAGCTTAAACTCTTCCAACAAAACCCTGCACTCGCTGATTCGTGAGTTTAGCTTAATACCCCCTGTTCATTAGCAGCACTCAACCATCCCCTATAGAGCTCTCCAATCAGACCCCCGGATGATCGACGTCCTCGGTGTCGCCATGGGCATCGATATGCAAGGTTTCTCGCGTGACGATGGCTCTGACGAGCTCCCCCCTGGCTTTACGGGCGCTCCTCTCCCGAAGGCTCGGACCCCATCCGCATCTACATCAAGGACTCCGCCAGCGCCAAAACCAGCGCCAGCAGCCAGCACCAGCACCAGAGCCCGAAGATGTCGAGATGACAGACGAAGACGCCGAAGAGGCCAAAGCAAAGGCAGACGCACTCGCCGCAAAGGCTCAGGGCGCAGAGCACTACAAGGCACAACGCTTTTCCGAAGCCGCAGAATACTTCAAGAAGGCTTGGGATCTGTGGCCAAAGGACATCACGTTCCTTGGCAATCTCGGTGCTGCATATCTCGAGGCGAAAGAGTACGATCAATGCATCGAAACATGCGAGTTGGCTGTTGAGGAAGTCCGAGGAGTAAGTCGTTCCCTTCCAACGCACACGACACCATCTGACGCAGGACTCAGCTCCGTGCAGACTACAAGATCATCGCCAAAATCTTTGGCCGTATCGGGACTGCGTACACCGCAAAGAACGACCTCCTGTCTGCAAAGAAGTACTACCAAAAGTCACTCTCTGAACACCGCGACGCTACTATCCTCGCAAAGCTCCAAGCCACCGAGAAAGCCATCGTCGAGGCCGAGCGGCAGTCGTACCTTGACCCCGCCAAGTCTGCCGTTGCACGCGAGGAGGGTAATGCTGCATTCAAGAGTGGTGATTTCGCAAAGGCTGTGAAATTGTATGAGGAGAGTATCAAGCGTGATCCTTCCGATGCAAGAGGATACAACAACAGGGCGGCAGCGTACATGAAACTCATGGCACTGGCTGAGGCGCTGAAGGATGCCGACAAGGCAATCGAGGTCGATCCTACATTCGGTGAGTTTTGATTGCGTCTGATTTTCCGTAGGCCATTTTTAAACATTGTTTCAGTCAAGGCATATATCCGGAAAGCCACAATCCTGCAAACGATGCGCGAGTATAGCAAGTCTCTCGAAGCTCTACAAGCTGCTTCATCAGCCGATACCGCCAACGCGCACGCTCAAGAGATTCAAGCTCAGGAGTTCAAGATCCAGCAAGCCTTGTTTACTCAGCGTGCTGACGAGACGGAGGAACAGACTCTCGAGCGAGCCATGAAGGACCCCGAAGTTGCTGTGAGTGCTCCCCGATCTTGCTATGTAGTTGTGGTACTAATCAAAGATGTATTGCAGCAAATCATGGGCGACCCCGTGATGCAGCAAATTCTGCAGCAAGCGCAAGGTAACCCCGGCGCATTACAAGATCACATGAAAAACCCTGTCGTACGCCAGAAGATCATGAAACTCATCAATGCAGGAATCATCAAGACACGGTGATTTGCGCGGTCATGTTTGAATCACACTACTGTAGTTGTTTTGTTTGTATCAATTCAAATATTGTTTGCTTTATCAACACTTTCAACTACTGTCCCTTGACTGTTCCTGCAAACTTAGTCGCACATGCCTGCCCGTTTTCACCGGCATAGATCAAGGTGTCGCCCAAGAGTAGTCCAACATCTCCACATCCTTGAACACGTCTTGCACGCTCTTAACCCGAGCAACCCACTCCTCCTTCGTCGCCAACCCCTCAGCATCCACATCATGCCAAGCCTTTGTACTCGCATGGACCTCCTCAAGCGTGCTGAGCCCCGTCGCAACAGGCACCCCGATCTCCCTCGCGCGCGCAAACGTATATTGCAGCGCCAAGTCAGGAAGACCAGTCCCAGACGCATCCCACTCCTCACTGAGCTGCACAGCTCTCTTCGCTGCCTCCCTGATCTCGAGTGGTGCTGGGTGCGCCTGAAGGGGCGAAGGCCGCAAGAGAGCCATGGCTATTGGCGAGGCAGTGATAACTTGCTTCACTCCCGCGCGTGGCCCGAACGCGGATTTGAACTGCTCGAGGGTGCTATTCTGCAGGGTGAGATGGCAGTAGGACATCACGAGGTCTACTGGCTTCCCGAGGCGCTCCTGGATGAGAATCGCAAGACGCAGGAGGGTTGGAAGTGGGAAGCCTGATGCACGTGAACCATAAGGAAATTGATAGTATCAGATCAAGAGTGCCCTCACCGCTGATCCCAACGCGCTTTATGACGCCTCTGTCATCTCGTAGCTCAAAAAGCTTCTTCACAGCGGACAAAATCTTATGATCCTTGTCCGTATAGATCTCACCCTCCTGATCTTCATTCAACCCGTATTGTTCCCTCTCTTCCCCCAGAGCAGCAACGTGGTTTCCTCCTCTTCTAGGGAGCTTCTCGTCCGCGACGAATTCGACATCATGCAAGTATACGATGTCCAAATAGTTGGTGTGCAGGCGCCGAAGACTGCGCGCGATACTATTCTCGATAGCCTCAGGGGTATAGTCGAATCCGGTAGCATAGCGGCCGACTTTGGAGATCTGCATGCAAAAATGGACGTTACTGCTAAGTCTCCTGCACCATTGAATGAGTGCACGTACCAACGTATACGAATCCCGAGGAAATTCAGGCTCAAGAGCATGAAGAGCGTTCCCGAGGATGATCTCCGAATCCCCATAGAATGGCGCAGTATCAAATACATTCATACCATAGCTGGCAGCTGCTCAGAAATACAATCCGTGTTGTCCAGCAAACTACATACCGCAGAGCCAGTCTGGCAGCCCGCAAGGGTGTTACCCCGGAATTATGATCGAGTCCGTTATAGATGCGAGAAAACGTAGCAGCACCGAAGATGATCGGAGGGAAGCCATTGAGTCTCGTAGTCTGATGCCCGAGAGTCAGCACAGGGCAGAGAAATCAAGCATGTGAGTCACCAGCTTGTACGCCTCCTTTGGCTTATCAGCATCTTCATCAGGTATCTCATTGAGAGGAGGAAGAGGATAAACAGGATCAGGAGCGTCAAAGTGGACCACCATACTACTTAATAGGTAGTCAAACGAGGGATTGGTGAGATAATTGGAATCCGCCGTCTTTTAACGTCAAAGTTCGATCCCAAGACCAAAAACTAAAAGCAACTAGCCGGCCCGACAGACACGGTAATACATGACATGGTCACATGGGACAGTCATGAATGAATGGAGGAAAACAGATTCCAGAATATAATTGAACTGTATTATGACAACGAGCACGACCGAAAGAAAAGGTATAGCACTTCTCCAGCGTGAGCCTAAGTTATAGCTTGTCCCTCGACCAGCTGTCGGTACCAATGAGTTAGTCCAGCCCTAGAATCCCGCGGATTGAGTATACGACGCACCTCTTTGCGAACCTCGAGTTAACATCCAACATTTTGATGTTTTCATCTTGTTTGACGTCGTTCCAAGGAGTGGGGTTACTCTTCGTCCAAACGACTGTTTACTCGGTCGTTAGCAGATGCGAATAAAGTCGGAAGGAAGGTATGACACACCCGTAGGACCACGAGCGAGGCGGGTCAAATACCAGCCTGCACCCCCGACGGCCAATCCAATAACGGCGTAGCTGCTCGGTCGTCAATAAAACTCAACTTCAGCAACGCGGAGATACGAGCTCACATAGGAATTGCCTGAGCGCAGCAAACCGGTCAGCCTCATGCAAGCACAAATTATGAAAAAAGTACCTCGATGGCAAACCAGTTGCGCATGAAAGTGCGTGCTCCCCTAGGTGCTACCATGGTGGTTAAATTTGAAGTTGTCGAGGCTTGAAGCTGAATTCTGGATTGACCGAATTGCTCTCGCGTTGTTCCCACGCCTACCAGCCGGGACCTACCGATTTTCCAAGCTGTCGTTCGATCACTTAAGCGCTCGAGGAGCCTCAAGAAATGCATAAACGTGACAAATAAAAATATGAGCATGAATGAAGACTGTCCTCAAGTGTTCTTAGAAGGCACGTAATAATAATATAATACAAAGACAACAGTATTGGCACATGATAACATGGCTTTCCCCCCACGGGCAGTCATAACACGACAAGAAAAAGTGAGGGGATATGAGAGTATGTGACACGTCAATCGGAGATGTAGGGGGGAACATAGAGAAGGAAAAGGCATACGACTAGGACTGGCATATAGACTTCACGAGTCAGGGAACGTACTGGCAGGGTTCCTTGGTTCTTCACAAGAAAATGTCAGTGCCCTTGCAAGCACCGCAAGGAGCGACCGCAAGACAGCGTCCTATGCCGTTAATATGGTCATTGCCCAGTCGATTCCTCAGCTTCTCCAACTGCTGATCCCTCGAAACAAAGCTCCTTTCAATCGAGCGCCGTACACCAGGACAAGCACTAGTGAATGACGATGCTGCCTCTGCAACATCATCAATCGAGCTAACTGAGGTGCTAGGCATAGCACGCGACGCAACCGCAGCCGCACCCGGCGTCCACGAGAGGGGAATAAGATTTGACAATGACTGGAATGAAAATCGTGCCGCAAGCGGTGAAGACATAATGGACGATAAAGATGAAGTTGAGGCGTATGGGTCAGGGTATTCACAAGTGTCGGAGGGACCTGATGTTGCTTTTGTTATCTCCTCAGAGGCACCGTAGCATCTGAGAGTTGCATTGTTGGCTGTGAAAATCAAAGAGAAAAAGTTAGAACCCACTCATGGATAATCTGAGGTGAGGCTTAAATGCCGAACCATTTGTAGCACCCTTAGAACGCAACACCGGAACAGGAACACGGGATTTCGTAGGGGAGAAAATCTTGGATGGCGATGGCGAGACTGGTTGAGGAATGAAGGTCGGGGTAGTCCCGCCGCGCCGTGATGGAGGAGTAATAAATGATGTCACCGGATAGTCTGCTAGTGCAGTGAAACGATCAGACGCACTTCTGGGCGGTGTAGCTGAAGAGGGTGGTGTGAGCGGCATGAACGAACGCAATGAAGTTGCACGAGGAATTGACGAAGGAGAGTTAGTTGACCTGCTTGATGAACGGCTGCTGCTCTCCGAAGTCGGTGACGAAGAGGACGGCGGCGTGATCGGCTCTTGGATCCTGGACTGGGGGAACGTGAAGGGAGAAGCCTCATCTTCCTCATCATCAAAAGGCTCATAGATAGGGACAGGTTTTCTCGCAGCGGCTATCGGCTCAGACTCAGTCGGAGGTGTGATGCAGATGAGAGGTGGAGAACTGCAGACAGTTGGTGGAGGAGGGTCGAATGTGAAACGGATCCCGCCCTCAACTTCTTCGCCAAGGAGCTCGCCGTCATTCTCGTCATCAGCTTCGCCTTCAACGTCTTCGTCTTCTTCCGGCACAACATCAAGACTCCTCGAAGTCGGAAGGTCGACGACAGTACCAACGTCTGAAGGGATAACAAAAGGTGGCAGCTCGTCGTCATCGTCATCATAGGAAAGATTGAATGTCGACGTGAACATCGCTTTGCCCATCTCCTCAGAACCAAATGGCGGGGAATTTTCGACGTCATCAAGGCATCCAAAGAATCGATCAACCTCGTCAACATTACGCTTAACTGTGACAGGCTGACCCCTGGGGAACGTCCATGTCTTAGGAAAGTGAATTGTGTCGAGAATGCATAGACATCGACGGAGCGGGTTTGGATGACGAATTGAGTCGGTTTGTGGCTTCGTTTAGGACTGACATGACATCAAGTTCGTCCCCAGAGCCGATGGATGAGCCATCTGGGCTCTGGAAACTGAGGTCGGAGTCTTCTGCATCTTCATAACCAACCAACTCATCCTCCTCGTCAGAAAAGTCGCAGCTTTCCTCGTATTCATCCTCATCCTCCTCTGTCACAGCATCGAGTGTCAATTCAGCCTTGGTAAAACTGTGGTCGACAGATTCGACATCGGTTGAAGAGCCGTCAGAGTCCATGGACTGGAAGCCAAGTCCACGAGGGCGGGTACCATAAGACCGACTAGGCACCGAACTATTGACCTGCCCGCCAACAGAAAGTGGAATGGTGGGCGTATTAAGTAATCCGGCATCGTCGAGAAGTTTCTCCAGCTCCGTGCGCCTGGTACGCTCTTGTTCGAGTGCAGCACGGAGGCGGATGCACTCATCAACTGCGTTGTCAGCATCTCGAAGACGAGCACGCAACCTGTCCAGCTCCTCCCTCATGCCATCACATTCCTTCTTCAACTGCTCGCTCTGGCCTAATGATTGCTGAAGCTCGGCATTCTTGCTACCGAGGGTCTTGTCCAAGCCACGCTTCTCGACTTCCAACAGACCAAGCCGCGAGCGAGCAACCCAGGCTTCTCTTCTCTCAGTCTCAATTCGTCTCGCCAGGACGCTAGCTTGTTTGTCTGCATCAGCCACACGCATGCGCCACCCATCTACATCTCTCTTTAGCTCGTCACGCTCAGCCTTCAAATCCGAAATCAGCTGCAGCATCTCGTCGCTTGGCTCGGAAGACGCAGAAACATCCGAAACAACGGAAAGGGGCCGCGATCGGGACATTGATCGCGAACGTAGCGTGCGCTCGAGATCCATTATGCGAGCCAGGAGCACATTGTGCGATCTAAATAAAAAATGTTGCTCGGTTGCGGTAAGGGGCTGTTCTGCGGCGCATTCGACGTCATTCAACTCTGAAAAACGACGGTCGGTGGGAGTCGAATCAGGCGTGGGCAAAACACTCTTGTCGCGAGGAATGGAGGCAACAGAGCGCTTGTATGAAATGCTGCTGCGTTTCCTGCTGATGTCGGAGAGTGATGAGCTTTCGGATGAAAAAGAGCGACGTGAAGCGGGACTGAAGGAACCAGAAGAAGATGGCGTGACAGTGATGGAATGGCGATTCATCCTGCTTTTCGTGAGATTGGCGTTCGTAAGCGAGGTACCAGAGCCAGACGCCAAGGCGAGAGATCTCAGACCGTTGGGCCGAGGATTGGGCGTAAGAGTGGGCGTGGGGAGATTTCCGGGAGTACAACTGACAGCGTTTCCAGAAACAAGAGAGAGAGGCCTGAGATTGAGGGTGGCGGGACGGTGACGTGAAGCAGACTTTGTCACTGCTGCGGAGGCTGGAGTAACGAGTGGAACTGTGGGAGCTTCCGTAAATTCCTCGACAACTTCGGTAATTGGAGCAGGACGTTCTTCTTGAGATTCCTCTTCTTCCTCTTCCTCCTCCTCAACTAGTGTCTGAAGCTGATCTTTGGAGGTAGAAGTGGAAGCAAACATTTTGCCGAAAGAATCACGCTTGCTCATGAGGTTACTAATGCCATGTCCACTGATACCAGTACCAGGAGGGAAAGACGGCTTGGTTGCTACAGGTCTCTGTGAATATGGCTGTGGGATAAAATAAGACAAAACTCACGGAACTCAAAAGACTTTGTCAAGTCGGGGGACGTGATATCAGGAATTTCGACCTTGGAGAAAGCGAGGTCAGGCTTTCCCTCAAGAGCCCAGAGTGCCCTGCGACGAATAGAGTCCCTGTCGCCAAGATTTACGTTGTCATCTGAATTAGTTGCTGGAAGGTCAGGAAGAGATACGCCCATAAGCTCTGCCGACTCGCGGCGAGTTGAAACAGAAGAACGGCGCCTGTGATGGGAATTGGGACGCTTTGAAGGGGGCGCGTTTGAAGGTACATTATTGAAAGAGAATTCAACTGGAGAGGGGAATGAAGGAGCAGAAGCTGAAATAGATAGTGTTGAAAGAGAAGAAATTGAACTGTTTCGAGAGCGAGATCGTCCGTGTGAATGCTTTGGAATGTAATTGCTTAAACTATTGGCTGGAACACCACCACCCATCTTGAAAGATTCAAACTAGATGCTGTATGAGCATAAGTCAAAGCAAATACAAGTCCACTGACCCTCTGTTTGGCTACCATATTGGATTCTTGAACTTTGCCAGAGGCGTCGAAAGTTTGGTCCATAATAATGAATGTAATTTCTTGAAGAGACTGTGAGTTTTTAAAAGAAAGTAAGGACCCGTACGCTTAAGACGTCGGAATGGCAGGCGTCGAGGTTGTTGATGATGGCGAGCAGCAAACCCGAACTCGAACCAATTTCCACCATCCAAGTACGTTTACACTTTAAACTCCGCTTCCCCACCGCCTGCTTAACCCTGTGAATCACGGCAACAATATTATGTATCCAGGTGGGACCCGGTAGGACCAAGTGAAACCCATGTGTCCTCTAGATCGCCGACATTGACCATGAGCTGGCAAAATTAATTGCTTTGTCCCCCTATCACAGCAGCAAAGTACAGAAATGCAAAGCGTCTGTCCAAATGCAGAAACCAAGACGCGCCCCTAATGCGCGCTTCCCTCGAGTTCATTAATTTCTCAGATCGAGCTGCGTGTCAACCACAAACCGTAGCACTGCGGTCTTTTGTTCTCTCATGCCTACCCTGATGGTTACCTTGATGGAATGGCCTTGATCCACATAGCACAATTAAGTAGAACCCGTATTTTGAAATGACGCACTATGACAGCCTCGCGACCGCGAACACCATGACCATGTGCATCATGAGAGGCGAGTAATCCCTATTAAGTGTTCCACGTAAGTAGGTCTATGTGACAACCCGAGTAAGATAGGATGAGAAGAATAAATGCGATAAGATATGCAAATGCAAGGCGTACGTATTGCAGTGTGATGAAGCATGTGATGATGAACCGAAAACGAGAACAGCGAAAAATGCGCATGGGCGGGTGGCGAGCACAGACCTATGAGAAAAAGTACGGTGACTTCTTGATCGTTTCCACATCGAAATCACCCTTCTTCGGCAAAGGCGGAAGCACAGCACTCAAATCCACAAATTTATCCACCAGCATCGAATCAACGTCGTCCTCGCTCGCACAGTCGTCCTCACCTTCCTCGTAGTCCGCAGCAACAGCCGGAACATCCTTTTTTGCGCCTTCGATGATGACCACGTTTTTGATGGGCCGGCCACGTTTTCCTGACTTAGGCTTGGGAGTCTCCGTTTGCGTAGGCTTCGGAGCCTCAGTCTCCTTCTTCTTTGAAATCTGGGCGATGGATCCGGCTTCTTCGTCTGAAACATCGATGATGTTGTCAAACGACGTGAACCCGCCTTGTCGGAGCGCAGCTACTTGTTCTGAGGAAGCTACAATACGTACGCCTGCAGCTTGGAGGTTCTTCAACAGCTGCCCGCTGCGGAGCGATGCGAGAGGAACCTTGTGGGATGCATATCGGGTCCGGAACTCCGTAGCCAATTTCTCGAGCACATCTGAGGAATGCAGTGCAATGAAAGTGTCTCGGATGATCTCAGACATCTTGTCGATGCTGCTAGCATGCGTCCAATAAGAATCATGCACAGATGCAAAAGTTAAACCTTGGGTCTATAAACATACTCATCAATCACACAAAAAAAACCAAAGCCGACAGGACCTACGCGACACTCGAGGGCAGTCAGCATCATATGCGTAGCATCAAGACTGTGAATAAAATTGGGCGGGAACGCTGACGCCTGCTTGACAGCGTTCACT
Organism: Suillus lakei; assembly: GCA_016628065.1. Classification (NCBI taxonomy): domain Eukaryota; kingdom Fungi; phylum Basidiomycota; class Agaricomycetes; order Boletales; family Suillaceae; genus Suillus; species Suillus lakei. The sequence continues at coordinate 1,975,297 of JABBWA010000002.1, read as the reverse complement.
TCAGCAGGGGCGTTAGGGTCGGAGATGAACACGCTCTGGATGGCTGTCATGACCTGCTTGCGCTTCGTCTTGCGGTAGGGCTGTATGATGGGGAGACCTAGCGGCGTCGTCCACACGACGGACGACATCTGTTCTTTCCTGATACGGTTCCGGGGGAGTGAAGAACCGTGCTTCTTGCGCCCTTTGGGAGCTTGCAATGCGTCTGGAACGCGCTCGGCTGGAATAGACTTGGAGATGAGACGGGCGCAGAGGTTCAGCCAGATTTGAATGGCTTTGGCTCCTGAGAACAGGTCACCAATGCAAGAGAGCACCTGTGAATAGATGAGTGAGTCTGAGGCTATCAGATGAGAGAGAATGCATACCCTCTTGGCGAGGTAAGCACTAGCACCCCAACACTCTTCCTCCGGAATATCCTTCCTGTCTCTAAGCTGCCTCTCAATCTGCTCGCGAGCACCGATATAAGTCACCCCATACACAGTAGTCATCACCTGCCTCACTACATCAACTTACAACTCTTCAATCAACGAAACAAACGCTCACAGTTTGCTTAACAACCTTCCTCGAAACCCGACCAGCAAGCATAGCCGCATACTTGTCACCCTTCTGCAAATCTTCCTCAAGCAGCTTCTCCACCATGTTCGCAACGTAGGTGTACACATCTGACGGACGGTCCGTCACGCTGAGGTTGACTTGCGCAGCACCTTTGACATCACCGCCAAGAGCAGCGTAGTGCTGGAGCCCGTTACACGTCCCATCCTGATGCACCGGGAGGGACGACATGTATGCATGCGGATCGCCTGATTCGAGCGCCGCGCGCAGTTCCGTGCATGTCGCAAGACATTGCCATGGATCATCAGCATTCACCCACCACCTGTTACCCTGTTTGACGCGTTAGTATAAAGGCACCGTTTAAGGAGGAGACGCACATCGAGAGGCTTTTCAGCGCTATCATACACGTCCTCAAGATGATCCATCACAAACTTGACGCGCTCGTCAAAGTTCCCCTTGTCAAACCCGTACAAGTTTGCAAGGTGGATTTTGAGCCACCGCAAGCCCTGCTCGCCGAGGGGCTGCGCATCACCGAACATGAGCAGCCCGCGACTGAGGTCATCACCGATGTGATTGAAATGGGGAGGAATGGGATATGCACGTCCACGGAAATCGAGGTTGTGAGGAAGGTACATCGTATCACCCAGGAACTTTCGGTGTTCGTCAGATTACCGGTGCGAAAGAATAAGATGGAAGACTTACAGCGCGCGCAATCTCGATCTTATAGTTGACGCTACACCGATCGGAATGGTTATTCGCTCTATCCTGCATAAACGCCTTCAGACGCGTCCCGTACACGCTCTTAGCTTTGATGTCCGTGTTCATGTTCGGGGGCTTTTCCGGTTCTGGCTGGTCGTATACTGCTGGGGGGATCTTGCACAGCCGCTCACCAGAGTTCCAGACTTTGAGTACGACGTCGAAGATATTACGGTTGACTTTCCAGGGTGTGCTGCCGAGAACGTCGAGTCCTGCGTAAACGAGCTCGACGTTACCGAGCGCGGTTGCATGCTCGAGGTAGGTTTGCTGTTCTTGGCAGTCTTTGAATCGCATGGCGGCAGCTAGTGAATTAAACTTTGTGAGCGAGCCGTTGATAGAGGTGGATCTGTACTCACATCGATTGTAAAGATATCCACCTTGGTCGTGGTTGAGCCACGGCTTGGGCTTGACGAGCATGGGCAGATGACGCGGGTGAAGCGTTTCACGCAGGCCGTCTTTTGCAATGCGTTCTGAAACCACGGGGTTTAACCGAATGACACCGAGTTTCTGCCCGCGCACGTATTCGTACGCATGGTAGAACGCGGGTTGGTTCTCTTTGCTGTGGAGAGTTTTGAACTGATGTAACATGGAAGAGGTAAACAAACTTACATCTCCTCGTTGGTGCGCTTATCCACAGCAGTCCGCTCGATTGTCGCCGAGTCCATGAGACAATCTACGAGGATACTCCCAACGCGTACTCTAAGTAGCTGTGTCCACTCTGATGTCCACTCCTCGCTGTCCTCCATGTACTTTGCAGCCGTCATCCGGCGCGCGTGCAAGTCCTTGTACCCGAGGCCCGTGAAATAACCTGTGAACTCGCTTGGCCGCGCATGCGAGGGAATGGCGATATGGTTGCGCTTGCACATCTCGGCTTTGTACTCATTTTCGACAGCACGCCCGACGGTGAGCAGCGCACGGGCAGTTTTCATCCCGTCTGAAACACCACCACTACCTTGGAGGCGCATGATCTCAAGAATAGTGATGAGGGAGAGTTTCTCGGGCTTAACGAGGGAAAGGAAGGGGCCCATTCGTTGAACTTGCTTGTTTTTACCTAGCTGGTGGTCAATACAGATGTCTCATGGGCGCATATATACTCACTAATTTTAGCCTCTGCAACGATGATCTCTTGTATTTCTGCCTCGAGACGCGTCTTGAGCTTTTGGTGCCAGTCCCACATCCACTTTTGTAAATCTGCATGATGGAGTTCGCGGTTGCCTAAACCTAACTCGTCAAAAAGTTTAGCTTCGTGACGGAGGCGCTCTACTGCAACGTCGTAAACCGATTCTTCTAAGAGTTTTTGTCGGGAAGCAAGGTCTTCTGGGAGGACGCGTCGCGCAAGGGTAACCTGAGCCAAGTGCTGGCGGAGGTTGTTGAGGTTGAAGGGAACTTCTTCCTGAGCCTGCGCTGGTATCACATTTCCGTCTTCATCCACGGTTTCTTCAGAGGGTGTCTGAGGAGATGTGAGTGAGATCCAAGTGAAAAGAATGCAACACGTACAGTGAGTCGCGTGACTGGCTTGACCTCCGGAACACCCTCCAATGGGTCTGGGACATGACTTCCAAGGGATTCTGCCTGACCGAGTTCAGCCAATATGCGAGGGAGGTTGAGATCCACTGCAGATTTAGAGAGGAGTTTTATGATGTCAGAGGCTTCTTCGGATGATTCCAAAACGCGATCGGCGACGACGGCAGTGGGTGAAATGTCTCGCTCTATGAGGTTACTAAGGAGGGTTGTTGGGTTTGGCAGGTCGGAGAGGTGGACGGGCGTGTCAGACTCGGGATTGAATCTAGAAAGGGATGTTAGAGCAATGAAGTAGGGATATGCACGAAGCGTACCGTCTCCATGCTAACAGCATGATAGCATATGTGGACGCGGTCGGGTGGACTCTGTCCGTACCCTTTTCCATGAGGTTGTAGAGGTGGCACGCGTCCTCGACCCACAAAGTTCTATCCTCGGGCTCTTTGACGAAGGCCATGTGGATATAGGCCTCCAAGAAAGAGTTGTATATGCGAGATTCGAGCAAGGGCTCGCGCGACTTGTTGGTTCTAAGCTGCTCAAAAACCTGCTTTGCACGGGGAACGTCATACAGGTTATGCAAGCATGCATCCATGACGGCCAGCTGGTCTTGAGTTGGAGAATCAGTGAAGTAGAAGCTGTTCAGAGCTGAAGCACGGTCGTCTGGAAGGGGTGTTGGCAAGATAGTGTAGGGCGCTCTGCGGTTCAGGAAGCCGTTCATGGCTACAAGGTGGTTTGCTGGTACTTCCCTCTGAGCCAGCAGAGAGGGATACTCTGGATGGGGGAGAGGGACTTGGGCAAATGCGGTAGCAGGTGCATTTGCTGTCTTTGTAGGTGTTGAATAAAGACGAGCAGGACGGGGAAGACGTTGTCTAGAGTACGACACCAAAGTCGTACGACGAGCACTCAATCCAAGCATTTTGTGTTGTAGGCACCAAAGCAAAATTAAATTGACCTTGGTGAAGAGGACGCGTTCGGCGAATCCCGAGCGCTAGGACTGCCGTTTCATAGCCTATCTTCGTAGGTTTGTGACAAGTTTGTGAGAGTATTCTATCTGTTCTCTCCTGCACTAACACAAACTCTTGAATAGCCTTCATCCACCTATCTGTGTCACTATGCCTGCAATCGCGAAGCTTGTACCAGAGGAAACTGTATTCTTCCTCTGCGACGTGCAAACACGTTTCAGTACGCTTGATTCTGGATCCACTCTGAACAGCGGAAATTGACTGTCGCGTCATTCGCTGTTGTAATCAGAAAGTGCCATCTTCGGCTTTGATGAGCTTGTGTTGACGATCAATAAAATGCTCAAGATCGCCAAGGTATAATATACATATAGGCTATATTGTATTATCACTCATATAAACAATACACAAGGTCTTGGAGATCCCCGTGATCGTCACGGAACAGAACCCCAAAGGTGAGCATATCATACTTCCTCTTTAGAAATCAAGTCACCAAAAAATAAAGGCCTCGGAACCACCATTCCCGACATCGACTTGCCTTCCCTGGGGCCTCTTCTCCTTGCTACTATCGAGAAAGGGCTCTTTTCCATGATGACGCCTGAAGTGAAGGCCCTCCTCCGCGAACGCCCGCAGATAAAATCTGTGGTGCTTTTTGGCATCGAGGTTAGGTTACCTTACAATGACTTACTCATCAGTAACGTCGCTCCATTTAGTCACATGTCTGCGTGTTGCAATCTGCTCTGGATTTCATCGAGGTGGGGTACAATGTCCACGTGATAGCAGACGGCGTCTCTAGCTGTAACAAAGAAGAGATCCCTTTTGCCCTGGCGCGCATTCAACAGAGTGGTGGATACATTACTACAAGTGACAGTGCAGGGTTCCAATTGCAACGTGCGCTTTTCATTCCAGATTATTGGAGGCCTACTCATCGTTTCCAGGGGATGCTGGTGTTCCCGGGTTCAAATCGTTCTCAAACATCATAAAGGAAGAGAAGGATAACACAGTAAGAACCTTGCAAAAGCTGGTACAACACCGCGCTGTCTTGTAGACTATAATTTCCTGCAGTTCTTTAACATGGTTGTGTAGCATATCCCTGACTCGAGAGAAGAGAGCTTTACCCAGTCGTCGATCGGGCAACAACCTAACCAAGAATTATTTCTGGGAATCGCAACGACCTCGTGAAGATTATCAAGACATCCATTCGTAGGCAGTCTTGTAAATGCTTGCACGCAATTACTCCAAATCCTTTTGGCTCGTCGACGCCGACGGTGCGCACGCCAAACTTCTTCGGCGACAGATCTTTTCGACATAAGGTATAAATGTAATAGAAAAGATAGTCAAGTAACTGAGACTCATGACCATGCTGACTACGTCCTTGAAGGGGAAGGAGTTTGGCTATGCCACTCCATAAACGCTGGCTCACTGACAAGCAACCACCCTTTATCTCACAGGCTCGCGGAGGTGACGCCTATGATCCAATAAAGCTTTGCTTATCTTGGGCAAAAATCAGACGTTGGCGTGTCTGGCAGACGACTGTTTTGACACAATTTGGTAACGCCACGAGGGTGACAGTCATGATGTTTCTAGCAGGTGTGCTTTCTCCCGTCTGGACAGCACTAGATCCTACTGATATATACGCAAGTATACGAGATAAGGGAAATATGTATGATACGAATAGTTAGAAAGGTCTGCCTTTGTGTGTTGATGTTTCTTAGCTCGTCCGAATGGCGTCCGTGCTGATTTGATATGAAACACCCCCTCCAGACTCCCTCCATCCTCACCCTTCTCCACTCATCACCCATCCTGTCCACCACCCTCTGCCGCCTTCGTCCCACTCCTCCCACTCCCCTACTCTCTCCTGTTCTCCCTCAACCTCATCTACTCCCTTCCCTTCAATATCTTCCTCATGGGCGGGAGTAAACTTCTCGGGGAGTGGTGATAAAATGCTTGCGGGGCTTCAGTGTAGGAGGGAGTCTGTTTGCGAGTGCAAACCGTCCGCATTGGGTGACCACGTCACGTCTCCAATTTTCTGTCCACCTCTGCAACAGATCATCCTTATTGTGTCGTCGTGCGTTGGCATATGTTGCAATGGAAAAATCATTATGTCTGATAGCTTCTTTCGTGAGTTTATCTGCGCATTCATTGCCCTTAGTATTGTGACGGCCGGGAGTCCCTGCAATCTCAACGCGATGGGGGTATGACACAGCTAGGGAGTCTTCGACCTGTTCGTCGGATCTGTAGAGCGAAATGTTGTGAAGGTCCTGGAGCAGTTGCATATGCAGCCTGAACCACGGATTTGTTATCTACATAGAAATGAAGGTGATTCACCTGATGCTTCTCGTGCAAACTGCACCGCATTTGTCAACACCCGTAACAGAACCAGGGTCCAGCATCTGTGTCATAGACTTCTGCCTTGGGACCTATTCCTTCCTGACCCCAAAATACTTCGCGCCCTCTATGACAACCAGTCCACCCTGCCTCAGCCCTATCTTCTTGGTCAATTGAAACCTTTGATTCATCAGAGTAGACGAGTAGGTGCGAATCATCTGTCTGAAGGTTGCGAATAGCATGTAGGTGCACTTTCGCCGCTTCTTTCTTGTTCAATCTGTTCCCCTCGATCACCTGTAGACGTCCTTGATGTGTTTCGATTGTGTTGGCCCATGGTGGTAGTGTGAAATCATCAATGTACTCTGCGTCTGGAGTTGCTCGGGTTGCTAAACGGGTGAGTCTGGTTATTTTTTGGGTTTGCGACTGCGCGAGCGGTATTTTTCGACTAGTAGAGCTGGCGGTGGGTCAGCGAGATGGTATAGGCGCAAGGTTGGTCGAGTCTCTGTAATACTGGGTTCGAGGAGGGGAGTTTGAACATTCGAGCTGCAGCGTTATTGTTAGCATTATCAAGGAACATAATGATAGGTGGGGTAGACGCTTCTATTTCTAGGGCATTGACTGGAATGGTTCAGAATGCAATACATATGTGTCGCAGCACTGTGTTCTGGACACGAATTAGAGTGTTTGCATGTAACTTTACATACTGGACTAGCGTATGACATTACACTGCGAATACAAGCCGAGTAAGGCTGGCAAGTAATGCATCAAGCCCTCTAACAGTGCTGTTGCAATGAAAATCCTGCTACTTAGTCTGTTCTTATGCAGTGGAAAGGTTAAGAAATAGGTATGAAAAGGTTACAGAAAGTAGAAATGGTAAGGTTCAAGAGGATTAGGGGGAGACAGTTGGCGAAGGTTTCGGCGCTTCGAGACAAGGTTTAGGTAAGTAGTTTACCTCATCATGCCAGACTCCGTATTTACCTCTATTTGTTCTAGGGTACTTATACTCATATCAGTCAGGTTTCTCGGGTTGGGTGTTGGGCGTTTTAACTTTGAGTTCGGCCCTCCCTAGTTTAGTAGTTAGACAGCTGCCTCCGTTGCCCATGTTCTATTGAACCGTGGGTAAATGCAGATGGTGGCGGTCAAAGGTCAAGAAGTCTCTTTATCTAGAGCTTCGTAGCTTATCTTCGCAGGTTTGCGACAAGTTTGTGAGAGTATTCTATTTGTTCTCTCCTACACTAACACAAACTCTTGAATAGCCTTCATCCACCTATCTGTGTCACCATGCCCGCAGTTGCAAAGCTTGTACCAGAGGAGACTGTATTCTTCCTCTGCGACGTGCAAACAAGTTTCAGTACGCTTGGTTCTGGATCCACTCTGAACAGCGGAAATTGACTGTCGTGTCATTCGCTGTTGTGAATCAGAAAATGCCATCTTCGCCTTTGATGAGCTTGTATTGACCATCAATAAGATGCTCAAGATCGCAAAGGTATAATTATACATATCAGTATTGTGTTTTCACTCACATGAACAATACATAAGGTGTTGGAGATTCCCGTGGTCGTCACAGAACAGAGCCCCAAAGGTGGGCATATCCTCGTGCTTCCTCTTCGAAATCAACTCACCAAAAATGGAGCCCTTGGAAACACCATTCCTGACATCGATTTGCCTTCTCTGGGACCGCTTCTCCTTGCTACCATCGATAAAGGGCTATTCTCCATGATAACGCCTGAAGTGAAAGCCCTACTCTACGAACGCCCGCAGATAAAATCGGTGGTGCTTTTTGGTATCGCGGTTAGTTCACACCATAACGATTGGCTTATCAGTCAAATCGATCCATTCAGTCACATGTCTGCGTGTTGCAATCTGCTCTGGACCTCATAGAGGCGGGATACAATGTCCACATAATAGCAGATAGTGTCTCTAGCTCTAACAAAGAAGATATCCCCTTTGCCCTGACGCGGATTCGACAGAGTGGTGGATACATCACTACGAGTGAGAGTGCGGCCTTTCAATTGCAACGTGCGCTTTCATTCCAGACTACGGGAGGCCTACTCATCGAATTCAGGAGATGCTGGTGTTCCCGGGTTCAAATCGTTCTCAAACATCATAAAGGAGGAGAAGGATAACACGGTAAGAACCTTGCAGAAGCTGTTACAACACCGCGCTGCCTTGTAGACTATACTTTCCCTGCAGTTGTTTAACATGATTGTGTATTGTATTCCCCGACTCGAGGGAGAAGAGCTTTACCTGGCAGGCAAGAGTGGGAATCGCAACGACCACATTAAAACCATCAAGACGTACCCTTCGTGATAGTCTCACAAGCGCTTGCACATAAGTAACAAATCTTTTCGACTTGCTTTTGGTGAGGCCACAAGGATAACAATGATGATGTTTCCATGCAGGTGTGCTTTCTACAGTCTGGACGAGCCATGTGTTGATAGGAATGATCAGTCAGGGTTGTTATTGTGCGGGTGACAACTCTCTATGACGTTATACAAAGCAAGAATATATCAACTGAGCTCTTCTTGCGATCCCATTGACGCTTGTCTCCAAAAAAATGTCTTCATTCACACCGAGGTAAGCATCTATGATTGATCTCATCAGTCACAATTGCACAGATCTACGTATGTGCGGTCTATTTTTGCACAATATCAGTGTTACTTCCGATCATTCACACCTACAAGCACTGTCGACTTCTTATGGTGTTTCCCCAAGGTTCCTGAGGTGGCTTTACTTGTTGCGGTTCACGGGTGGCAGACAGTGGTCAGTCCATGCACGGGTATGTGTACAATAACAAGGGAGTTGAGCTTGACCTTCAATTGGCACCATCCCGGCATACGCACTTCTAGTGTTGCGGCGATACAATGTAAATCAACGGTGCACAGGATACGTATAAATACCTTATCGAATTACCGCCCTTCCATTCTGATGGTCCACCTCCGAATCACATGCACCCAGAGGCTATGGTCATCAGGCGAAATATCACATATTTAACCTTTGCGCCCATAATGTGCTGGCCCCTACGTTCCCAACCTCTCTCATGGTAGCTTTTTCCAATTCAACAGAAGAAAATTGGCATCCTTCCAGTCTTCTTGCGTACGACACGCTCCCGAATCGCCAGGATGACATTGACTCGACAGTATCTGACGCGAAGTCCACCGCTGAGACTAGAACCGATTTCTACGATCGCAGTCTGACAAGTCGTAGATGTGCTCTTGTTGGAGTGGTGTCTACGGGTATCATCAGTTGCTGTTGCATCACTGTAGGCACTGTCACTGTAGCCAATCACGGAGTCTCAGGAGTAACCGTGATTAATACGGTGGCGCCAAACAGCATCAATGCGACTCAGTTGGGCCTGCAGAGGGAGATACTGGCATTGATGCTAACCTTAATCATCACAATTATGCACCGAGTCCGTAGGTTTCGTACACGGCATTTCATTGCGCTCTGCGCTAGCCTCAGAATCTCGACTTCGTTTCAACACCAATCTGCGCCTTCTGACTGCAGCTCGTGGTTGGAGTAACCCCAATGGTGCCCTGCTAAATGGAATCATGGCTATTCTCCTCGTTATATCTTACAGTTCAACCTCACTCGTCTTCTGTTGGGACCAGCAAGAGATGGTGCCACCCGAATCTGCGGAGGCCCTTGCCATCGCAGGATTGCCTCTCCTCGCTTTGGGCGTTGCACTCCTTCTCCAGGTGGTGGTCGCATTGTCAGGGATGCGGGCTGCTAAAATATTGACGTGGAGCTCCTCGCCTTTCGACTTGACCGCCGCTCTGCTCCACCACACGCAAATGACCCCTGTTCCTTTCCGATGCATGCGTAACGTTTCTGAATTGGACTTCCATGGAGGTCCAGCGAAACCGTCAGAGACACAACCCTCGGCGTGGCATGCTCACCCTAGCATCAGGAAAGTTATATTTTCTCTTTTGGGGGTCATCGTAACATATGCTGGATCGGCCGCGATCGCCATGTACATCTGGGACAATCTCAGTGTTACAATCAAATCTCCGTTCCCGCTCACCATACCGGCGTGGACGTTCATCCCCAGCTTGAAGTCCAATTTTATCACGTGTTCCTTTCCTGGTGTCGATGTGCAAAGGGTGATTATGGCCTTTGGCAACCTGGCAGTTGTCCAGGGACCATTGACACTTGGGCTGCATTGCTCCGAGCTCATCGTGAATGTCGTTCGAGATGAAAGACAGTGGAGAAGCGCAACTGGAAGGGGAGGACTTAGAACGGCGACGAACCCGCTGGGGCCGGTTCTCACTGATCTGCGCTGTCTTATACTTTTCTTCGCGAAGCCTCTACTACGTGGGTCATTCTCGTCTAGTTTTTGATCTGTGTTATTAAACAAGATTATCAACGATATAGACTGGATGTTTGGGCTCTCATTCTCTTTGGATATCCTCGCTAATAACGGGTCGATCACAGTGGTACAGATAAACATATATACGAGCCAGGTTCGCATTTACTGTCCAAGTACAGTCGCCATGACATCCTCCCTAACATACTCACGCAGATTTGGAACTTATGTATAGCGCTGGTTATATTTACCAGTTTCTTTACTCTTGTTGCACTGCACCGACCACGCGGCCCCCAGCCGGCCGCATACGGGCACCTCCAAACACTTGCCAACCTCATTGACGAGTGGTCGCCCGTGATGTGGTGGGGTCACAAGGAGGACAGAATTCCGTATTGTCATGCTGGTAGGGTATCTGTATTGTCACAGTGATGCCGCGTTGACACTTCTAAAAAGGAACGAGCGATCGATCGCTCCTGGCTGTGAAGATGGGCTGTGTTTATGCTGGGTCAGTTCTCGGGTCTCTTCAATCTGTCTCGTGATGTTTCTTTGCTTGTCAAAATATATTTCTTCATTCATCCTTTGTCATTAGTGGACCTACATTAATACCAGTCGAACTAAACATGTATTGACTGTGCGGACAGCCAGCTACGCCGTCGAACGAGACAGCAGTCGGCAGCTCGGGATATCGCAAGCTAATTGTACAAGTGAGCACCAGACAGGTGCCACACAATTCATGTAGCAATTTCACTCGATTTCTTTTTTGCTTTCATTGGATCACCATTCTCGCATTGAACATTTTTTCTTACTGCGGGACCGGGGACAGTACACGGCCTCTAGAGATAGCATAAGGCTCTTTCATGGCAGTCGTGACAGCCGTGATTGGCGCGATCGTCGCAGCCTTGTCGTTACTCACCTGATTGTAGGAGGCGCGGGAGCTACTCCAAGAGTACTCCTAGGGGTTGCTACTAGCAGCCCTCCCAAGGATTATGATCCTTCAGACACTGGTGCAGAAAGCTCCTTCAACCAGGTCCAGGCCGAAAACGGTAGTCATTGGTTCTTATCTCGAAGGTGTGCCAGCCGTGGCCCCTTGTTTCAGTTATCGATGGGCGAAAGCATGGACACTGGCAAGAGGTCTCGTTCGTACAAGCACAAGTGATTGAAAAGTTCATGGCAGTCATCCTCCAGCAAGCCTCAAGTTGGCAATGTTCTCGTTACTCCCTTATCTTGAAGAAAGCTCAAGACATGATTCTCGAGTTCGCTATCTCAGACAAAAACCAAGTTCAAAATTCATATTGCTCCACTAGTTAAATCTACACTATCAACTTTCGCTTCCATGAAGAGTGGCAATTCCCCGATTGCGATTGCAAGAAAGGTCAGGTACAACAGTCGTGCGCGTATGCCGGCCTCCAACCAAGGGAATGTTGGCGGGCTTGTGTAGAAGGCTTCACAAATCAGGCTGAGCGAAACTTACATTCACCCATCTTGACCGACATGTTCTGACACTAATGATGGCTCTATCAGGAGGCTTAGCATGTATGACATTATCAATCACCACGTGTGTGGACTCGTTCGAGTTATTATCGACCATGAGAATGCACCGCTTTCCCTGGTTAATCACTCGTCCCATGTTTTAATGTTGACGCAGCAATTGAGAAATGGCACAGGGATTATGAGACAGTGTGCTCTACCACCGACGTGGCAGCTAGCTTTCGATTCAAACCCTGGATATCTGTTCGTACGTATGAAAATTTCGCTACCATGTTAAATATATAACAACAACTAATCAGTCTTCCGTCTAGGAATGTCACCATGGAGCGTGCAGATCTCCCACATCTCGCACACCGCCTAAGTGCATTTTTCTTCGAGCGGACATCCTCGTGAACATCGCCATAGATTCCCTTGTCGAAAACAAAATCTAACGAGTGTAAGTACCAGTACCGGTCACAAAACAGATCAAGACACATACTGGACATCATAAAGATTGAACCTGATTCATATGGGCAATAGCCCAACTGGTAGGGACAAGAACATGCCCTCCAGGTCCGTGAACGTTATCGGCGATTGCGAGATTGCATGACTCCGATGATTTGATATGTGCACGAAGGAGGTCGTGACGGCACTTCACGACTCCGCACACGGAGCAGCGCACCTTGACACTGAGGTGAGTAAGGATGTGCCTTGCCATGCTTCCTTTCTTGAGTGTCTTGTAGCAGCCGCCCCAGGTACAAGTTGTAATGGCGCTGTCTGGACCAGTGATACCGTGCCCACGTAGGTGGGTAGACACTGCACCAGTCGTTCCCTCCATACTCATGCCGCAGGGCTCCCCCTGTAATTTACACTCATACACAACAACTGGTTGATCGCTTTGTTCCATTCGAAATAAGGTTTCTGGATCCACAGTGAGGGGAATGATATTGAGAGGCATATATACGGCAGCAAGTCGTGAGGGGAGGAACTAGCGGATAATTGTCAGAAGGACAAACTGCTGCACTGCGGGTCAGCGATAGTCTGGGCGTTCTTTGTATGCAGGTGATCAACGTACCAAAGGGTTGAGAGTGATTAAGTGGAAAGCTGGGTGATTCGAGACTTTTGACACACTCGCCGTTTCATTGCAGGACTTTTAAACATGTGGGCGAGGTGGCGGCGTCTGTCAGCAAGAACATAAACGAAGCAGAAGAGCGTCGGAGGCGGTACTAGGCATTTTTCCCCACCAAGAACGTCAATGAAGAATATAACACTGGCCCTGGTTTGCTATCAATGCCGCCAACGCGCTCGCTTAACGGACTGCCGGACCTGGAGGCTCCTGGAGGGCGATGTTTACGTTAAACCTTACATTATTACGTTGGCAGAGGAGACCAGTTATGAGCCTAGGGCCGCCTAAGGTTGCCCAGGGATCCGAGGTGGTGGGGGCAGATAGACTTTTAACACAACTTAACGCAACTCGCCGGAAACAGACCTGGACGCGGAGTTTGTACCTACCACGGCCCGCCCTGGCCCGCCATGTTTCTTTTATATATCAGTTAGTAACGCGGTCCATTCGTGATGTGGAAACCTGATTATTTGTTACAAATGGTATACTATGTTCACAAGAAATCCCTGCCAAAAGCGTGGTTCACGAAATGGCCGTCCAACATCACGAATAGACCGTAACCGATAGTACTCCGATAGTACTATTCCAATACTATGTATCTAGCAGTACAAGCAACCAATTTATCCACGTAAACGAAATGAAATTTAGAGACTTATATGATTGGAAATATGTAAGTGACTAGAAAAAATACTAAAAGCAGCACATGTCAGTCATCCGCAACCCGCTTCTCCTTAGTGACATGAGTATGATCTTTTAAAATATCAAGTTCTGGCACCGTCAGTACGACAGAGAGATCTCTCCGGTAATTGTCGTGGACTCCAGAGGGGGGAAGTATCCTGATCTGTCCTCACGGGGTGTTTACCGCGGTATCCACAGCCATGGAAATTTCGCACAAGGTCTTTCCACCACAAACCTGATATATTTCCCCTTGCGCGGAATAAAGCCTCGTGGGTAATAGCTGCATTGCTCCTTACTCACAGTTGCGGGGTTTAGACTAACCTTAACCAACCCTGTCAGTATCATGTCCCATAATTTATTACTTGGTTGATGCGGGATCAGCTGGTATGCATCTCCCAGTGGAAAGATCACACATACAAAGTTTTCTGCTCCCACTCCCTTTTTTTGACCCTTGCTTATTGTCCGTTTGGGCCAAGCCCTATTATTATGGAAGACAGGACCACCGCGCTCTCCTCCATCTTAATGCTCCTGCCTCCAAATGTCCCCACTATCTTTCGCTGCCTCCCGCTACCCTTGTTCATCATCTGGGCAACACCCGGTTCTTGTACAACCCCCTCTGAACCAGACTGAACCGGACCGTGGCAGGAGCATGATGACCGTCGTACTGCCTCGTGTTCTACCCGGCCAGCTCCCACTAGCCCATCACACCTCATGCCTCCCACTGCACAGGTGAGTACTTCAAGTTCATATCTTAACTCATACTTGCAATTTTATATCTACAGTACTCGAGCCGTCACCTGGCGGCTTTGGCCCGGCCTAGAATTCAATTTGACGAGATGAGCCGCGCAGCGGCAATCCCTTGTAAAATATTATGCATACCTTGACAAATACGACTGATTTCTCGAAATCATGGAGGAGGGTTTGGTAATTGAGTAGGTGCGCCTGAAGGCTGTGGAGCCTATGGTTGAGGTCGAGCGTATAAGTGAAGTCGACATTCAAGATTGCCTCTTGAGCATGATGAGCTTTCACCACAACTTGCGCAGACTGCATACACATAGCATGCCGGCTTACTTGAGTTCCCATAATCAATACATATACTGTCGCCGGTACTGAAGGCTAAGCCTTCAGTATTCTACCTTTTGGTGTAACGCTCATGAGGCGCGGCAGCTGACCCACTTACATAGCCCCTTCTTGGTATCGCGAGGGAATCCAATTGGCGGAAGATGAGAAGAAGAATGGCTCGATGTTATACCTATGAAAGTGCCGTTCATCATTGGAAAACATTCAAGCCAGAGCACGAACCTTGTATTTATTTAAACAACAGAGCTCGCAAAGGTGCACGGAGTCCCTACATCACACCTGCCTAGTATGGGGTATGGTCACACAATGTAACGAGCGCAGTGGTCCTGTCTTCCATATCCTAGGGGTAGCAGCCCTCCCAAGGATTATGGTTGTCCTCCAGGCACCGGTGCAGCAAGCTCCTTCAACCAGGCTGAAAACGGTAGTCCTTAATTCTCATCTTGAAGGTGTGCCAGTCGTGGTCCCTTGTTTCAGTCATAGATGGGCGAAAGCATGGCCACTGGCAAGAGGTCTCGTTCGTACAAGCATAAGTGATTGAAGAGGTTCATGGCAGTCATCCTCCAGCAAGCCTCAAGTTGGCAATGTTCTCGTAACTTCTCTATCTTGAAATGGCAAGTCCCCGATTGCGATTGCAAGACAAGTCATGCACAACAATCATGCCGGCGACGGCTCAACATACGCAGCCAAGGGAGTGTTGACAGGCTTGTGGAAGGTTTCACAAACCAGACTGAGCGAAACTACGTTCACTCATCTTGAACGACGCCCTGACACTAGATTCGAGTTATTATTGACCATCAGAATGCACCGCTTTCCCTGGTTAATCACCCGACCTATGTTATGATGTTGACGCGGCAGCTGAGAAATGACACAGGGCACATTATGAAATAATGTGCTCTACCATTGACGTGGCAGCTAGCTTTCGATTCGAATCCTGGAATTCCCTAAGTACGCATGAAAACTTGGCTATTATGTTAAATATATAACAACAATTAATCGGTCTTCCGTCTAGGAATGTCACCATGGAGCGTACAGATGCACCACATCTCGCACACCGCGTAAGTGCATTTTTTTCGAGCGGACATCCATCGCCATAAGACTCCCTTGTCGAACAAAATCTAACCAGTGTAAGTAGTACCGATCACGAAACAGATGAAGTCACATACCGGACATCATAAGGATTGGACTTGATGCGTATGGGTGGCAGCTCAACCCGGAGGGAGAATAAGACTCGCTCCGGGTCCAGGAACGTCATTGGCACATGCGGAATGGCATGGCTCTGAGGATTTGATATGTGCAAGAAGGAGGTTGCGACGGCGCATGATGACTCCACATATGGAGCAGCAAACCCTGATACCGAAGTGAGTAAGGATGTGTCTTGTCATGCTTCCCCCCTTAAGTCTTTTGGAGCAGCCACCCCATGTGCAACTTGTGCTGGCGCTGTCCAGACCAGTGATGCCGTGTCTTCGCAGGTGGGTCGACACTGCGCTGGTCGTTCCCTCCACAGACATTCCGCAGGTCTCTCTCTCCATTTTGCACTCGTACACCACAGTTTGTTCACCACTCTGTGCTCGAAAAGCGGTCTCTGGTTCTAACACGATGAACTGTTCACTTTACATTAGGGTAAGCATTTCAAACGACAATATCACGCACATCCTGAGAGCGAGCCTTCGCCGTGGTACTATCAGCGTCGGGCAAGCAACTTAAAAGATAAAATCACGCACTGCTTCCTAAGAGCGGGACATTGTGAAGTATTCAGTTTGAGATCATTAGCACAGGTTCATGATGACATACAATTTGCTGGACGTAAAAGTTACGAATCAGGTCCATTTCTGTGTCAGTGGTGTGATCAGGGTCAATGTAGAGCCGAGCACTCTGCTCTGCAATGGTCGGTACGTGGGAGATTTGAAACCGTCGTTTGCACGCTCGACTTCCGGTTGTTAGACGTAGTCGGGACCCAGAAGACAAGCACACTCACCAATCAATCGAGCAACCAGCCTGCCGTTCAAGCGAATTCATGATAGACCCGACGCCAGGGGTATTCACAGTGCCACAAGGACATTTGAAGGAAACTTCAGAGGATGATGTCATCTGCTGTTCAATGACAACTCTCAAGACAATAGTCATCCCCGCTTCAAGTATTGACCATTCTTTGCTTGTGAGCTGGGTTACTTGTGTGCCCTCGTCAATGCACAAATCATACTGTCTGTTCTCTATATACCGTCTCTGAATCCGAGCTTCAATGGAATTGCATTTAAACAGAACTTTGAGCATCTCATTGAATTGCTAAAGTGAAATTGATGAGTATGCTTCCCTAAGGCAGATTTTCACTGGTGAGACATACCTCAAATGAGGCGCAGAAGTTAGCTGATATCGGATGTTGGTGGCCTGTTGCGTCTATCAGTGTCACACAGCCACGCGTGGCAGTTCCGATTAACTGCGTTGCAGTGGGTCCCACAGAAAGCTGTCCACCGGTGACCAGACTTTCAATCGTCACGAGGAGCTTCTGACGATCCTCCCGCTCCCTCTGTAGGGTTATCAACAATTCGTGCATGTCCCGTTGACTTTGCATCTGGGACGACCACTGACCAAGCAGAGCAGTGAGTAAATGCAAACATTCGTTAGGGAATATAACACAACCAAATACTCCGCCAGATAACGGTCAACTTCTATAAAGCATCCAGCGATAGCTTGCGTGACGGGGGTGGATGCGAGACAACGTTCATGCAACATTGTCACTCGGGCTGAGGTGTCTTGCAACATCCTAAGTGCGACTCGATGTTAGATGAATACAAGCATATACCATTGAACAAGGCGAATACCTAACGAAGGAATCTCTTCGAGATTGTTCAACAGGATCTGAGGCAAGCGAGGCGTTACACAAATCGCGGCTCAGTCGATCGAGTCGTAATGTCAGGCTATGGAGGTCCGCCTTATTCTGGTTATGTCTCTGTGGCGACCTTTGAAATCAAGAAATGTCCTTGAAATCATACAAGCTCTTACATCTATAGCTTGAAGGCCGGATAATAATCCACCAATAGCCGCTTGCATCGGAGCGCCGACAAGCGGAATTATACCCGCAACATTTTGTACCAAGGGCAAAGCCAATTGAGCCATGTCGGAAGCTTCGCGGGCAAGAGATACACCCCCGGAGTATCTGGGGGAAGAAACATTGGTGGAGCCTCCGAGGCCTGGTTCTCCGCTCGCCGAAACTGGCGATGGATCCAAAGGGAGAGTTGGTGAAGGAAAGGAATGTAAGGTAGTAGGGATGTATGCAGGGATGGAGCCATCGCCCTCACGGTCGGTGGTTTGCGAGCTGCGTTGTCTGCGTCTGTTCTTTGTGGGGCGCCACAAACGAACTGCGAAGACCTTACCCAAATCTTCAACATAATCCTTGACCCGCGGGAGCATCATTATTTGATCAGATGGTCAGATGGTAAGAGGGAATACAGGTAAGACGGTACTGAGTTTATAACGTTGGGCAGCTGTGCACAAAAGTGTAGTATGAAAATATAATCAAAATGTATCTGTCAAAGTGCACAAAGGGCCATTTTGCAGACACAAAGGAGCATATGGATTTGAAGGTCGTACGGTCTCTCCTTATGCTATGGGGGTCTTATTTCCCAGTCAGGTTTGTGTATGATTTGTAACATTAATGAAGGATGCACAAGCCTCGTGTGCGTACTTAATTACCCAGCAGATCATCCCGCGATCCTCCATCGAAGTCCATGGGTTGAAGATAATAGAGGGAGTAGCAATGAAGAATACAGGATTAAGTGATGCGCTGAAGCTCGTGATCGCATGAGACTCGAAAGCCGTGACGGCGCCGTAGCTTTCACACTAGGTGGGATGTACGACGTGCGTATACCTGTCAAGAACGCCGTCATTAGGCAATTGAGAATTGGTTGGTAAACAAAGTGATGGCAAAAGGTAAGCTTTACAACAGAAAATACTTATAACATCTTTAATGAGTTTAGAAAGGAACGCTATAAAGTACTATAAACGGTGGTACAACTAACATGAATGTCACATGTCACAGGTATGTATGCCAGTTCTCAATATTTGCATAAAGACGGTTGTCAGGTGGAGGTGATTCAAACGTTGTATAACACTATTAGAGTCCTTACTTTGTCCTTACTAGCAAGTACTTTCAACACGCGCCTCAGGCTCTATTTTTCCTTAATTCTATGTATGCATCAACATCAACCATAACAATTATGCAACGCAAAGTGAATCACGATTATCGTTTCCCGTGCTTTATAAGAAAACACCGCACCAACGTCACTCACAGTTCCCCATGTTCCACGTAACGCCTACGAGCTTCCCATTCCCCCGCCCACCGCCAAACCGTTCTGTCGCTTCGTCGGAGTCTTTATGCTCTTCAAGAACGCCAACTGTGGCTTCGTCCTCAGAGACTTCATGCTTTTTCGTCAGAGACTTGCTGATCTTCGCCGGCCACCAATCATGCCCCCGCCACTTAGAATCAGAATCCCTCCTTCCTGTCCAATTATTGACTGGTATGACCACTAGCAATTGATATCTTGACCGCTCGTATTCACCGCAACTTCGCGCTCGACATCCACCCGTCCGTTTTCGCTGCTGCACCTTTGCACTTCTCCCATCCCCCGTCCGTCAGAACAGGACGAGTGAGGACCCTTAAACAAATGAGGTTTGTTCGTCTGGATGCGTAAACCACGGGGGACTCCATCCTAGCTAGTAGCCCACCTCATTAATCAATAATGAACTTGGCTCCATCCTAGGCGAATCCGATGCGTTTCGGCGGCGCATACCATGTCACTAACACTTTTGCTGGTGCTGGATCACCGATTTCAAGTCGTTCCCCTGAGAACTACTAACACAGAAGCCCTTCCCATTTCTATCGCCGGACCAGCTCTTTCGAAGACCAACATCTTTTGATAGATTGTTGATAAGCAGACCCGCCAATGACAAGGACCTATTGGAAACTATCAGCTAGAACGTAGGCCCTATTCTACACACATACCACAGCTCTTCATGATATGCATCGCACTCCTAGGTTGAGGATGCGTGTTTGAAGCATAGAGGAGCTTAGCACGCACTCTTTCCATTGTCTTGTTTACCACTTAGAAGCAGTTCGTGAATGCCAACGCATGCGCTTCACCGCACGCTGGGAAATTGTGGAAGTTCAAAGGCGGGAAAAGCTCTGGCTTGCTCCCTGCGTGACGCATCAAAAGCGGGCTTCATCGAGGCAGAGCAGGGATCGCGATGGCTATTGGACATCGTTGCTCAACACATGTCATTGCCTCATGGTACCATCGCAGATGGCCAATATCTCGCTAGACTCTGCGACAATGACCGATACACCACCCTTTGAGCAATTATATTCCGAATCCGCCTTCGTCATATTGTAACACTAAGTATTCTTCGTTACCAGAAAAGCATACTTCGAAAGGGACTTGTCGAAGGCCCGTCAAAGATACAACTATGACAGACAAATTTTGTTCATGAATTGACATTGGTCAAGAGGACCGCGTTCGGTGGATCTTTCAAACCAAAGACCTCCCAACTTATGATCCACATCTGAAATCAACAGCATTCCGCTATGCGAAAAAGTTTAAATGGACGGTATAAGTATGGACTTCATAGATCTAAGTAGATTGAGCAGTGAATTATGCCAAAAAAACCCTAAACTCCTGCAGCTCCATCTACCTACTTTCGCATTGGCTGAGAGCCAACCTTCGTACTTGTGAATGCCAGGTACCGCTCGTTGACCGTTTCCCAGTTCAGTACGCTCCAGAACTCCTTCATATATTTCTCCTTGCCCCATACACCATGGTCGAGAAGCCAGCAATGTTCGTGAATGCTGACGCAGAACAGGGGGTAGATCTTTTCGCCCAAGTTACGTAGGCTCCTCGCGGAAGGGTCAAACGCCCGATCTACGGGTTCACTATCATAAAACGAACGCGCGCCGTCCAGGTGACTGCGCGGTGAGGAGTGCAGCGTTCGTACGGGGGCAGATGGGTGCAGTGGCGCAGGGCCCTGCGACATGCCTGACGTGGGTGATGTCGGTGTGCTGCCCAGCCCTGTGTTCAAGTGCGTTGGCTGTGGGCCAGTCGCGCAACCTGCCCTCGTGAAGCACCTCATGATGACCTCCAGGGTTTTCCGTGCACGTACGCGAACGAACGAGAAGCGTTCCGGCCGCGAAGGTGGGCTGAATGGCAAGGTTGCCTACGGCGTCCGTGATAAGCCAGATGTATCCCGACCCCGACATCCCTCTGGCAGCGGAAGAGAAGTTGTTGATGAAATGCGGGAGGCTACCGAATTGGGCGCGGATGGATGGGGCTATGAGAAGATTGTGAATCTTTTCTTCGTAGCTCCCATCGTTTTTTGGAGGTCGCTGTCAAGGTAAATTAATACGGAGCAATGACTGAATGGGTGAGTTGGTCATACAAGGCAGTTGAGGAAGAACGAATTGTTGAGGGCGTGGCTTGCATAGGAGAAACCGAGGGCATCTTTTCCAGAGCTGGCAGTATCGATCACGAGCTGTGTGACGCTCTTCCGCTGGTCAGAAGCATCTGTATAAGCATATAAGTCATGAGCAGCCGCTCACAAAACGTCACTTACCAGGGAACATCTCATTCAGCCGGTCGAGCAGACCTTGCTGGTACTCCTCTGAAACCATTTTAAGCGTCCTTGGCGACATAAAGCTTGCAAGGCCCTCATCGACCTTGTAGTCAAGTTCTATCCGAGAGTGCAGGTGTCTCCGTGCACTCCAAAATTGCCTTGGACATTTCGTGCTCTTCCAAGCGGACAATGCACCCGTAAGGGAGGACGATGCTCGATGCAGACCAGCACCGCTCATGACGAAGAATGGCGACTACAAATTATGTAGAAGGTAAGTCGGCCTTGGACGAGACGTGCAAGTAGCGAAAGACTTATTTTTTGAACGTGACGGGTCGGGGTCTTTTCAAGTTACCGGCTGTCTTTGTTTGGACGAGACTGTTTCCTCCACGTCGTCGTCACTTAAGTACAGACTGTACAGTTTGTTAGCCGTCACTCGTTCAACATGGCTGGCCCAAAGTCATCCTCAAAACAATCATCTGCATCGTCAGCCTCTGTCGCAGTTTCAACGTTGTGGAAATCATACCTTGATCAACCCCCGACCGCCTCAAGTTCATCGACGCTTTTTGGCGTTCATTGTGCTTAGCGGGGTGCTGCAGTTTGTGTATTGCGTACTTGTCACGAACTTTCCTTTCAATGCATTCCTTGCGGGGTGAGTTTACTTGTTAACGTGTCAGACATGTATTAAGTGTCTTTACAGGTTTGCAAGTTCAGTAGGCCAGTTCGTTCTGACCGCGTCCCTCCGCGCACAAGTCAACCCCGAAAACAGATCCGAGTTTAAGGAAGTCTCGCCTGAAAGGTATGTGCATCCTTTCTTATGTTGTATACGGATCCTTATTCTACCAGAGCATTCGCGGACTTTGCCCTTGGCTCCATTGTGTTGCACTTCTTCGTATTTAACTTCCTCGGATGAACAGTGTATAATATTAGGTGGAAACCGGTTGCGCAAGCACACAATTCTGCTGAAACCACTCGTTAAGCTCTAAGGCTGTAAGAAATTCTGTGGCTGTTGGAATAGAATATTACAAAGCAGTGAGTGTGGTCTGTTATCGACAATGTGTAATTGGAAGGAGAAATGTAGACGGGAATTGGGAAGTTACAAATGCGAGTGACTCAAGCTCAATGCCTCCTCTCAAAAGAACTGGAGCGCTGTTATAGTTGTCAGCGGCGTGCACTCTGAGATACGATGATAGAATATCCGTTACATACCCCGAATATAACGACTGCGAAGTCGAATGCGTATTCACCTAAAACAAATCAGAAAATGAAGGAGTTAATGCTGGGATGGTCTACAGACCAACTTCAAGATACGACCGCAGCAACTCTACTCGAGAACAACATGTGAACAATTGTTCTCAGGTCAGGTCATGGAGCTGGAACTCACGGCGAATGTCTTTGTTTGGAACCTGAGAGAGTGCAGGTCTGCAGTGGTATGAGGGTCAACGTTTCGCACCAGCGGCATGGTAGACGTACGTGAGGCCTGTTGAGCGTCTTATGCCAGCAAGGAATGCGCTGATAATGAGTGCATCCAAGCCGAGGTGAAATAGCCACCCAAACATCTTGTAGGTTTACGAACGAAGCAAAGTAGACGAGTGTTGGCTGCTGACTTATTGGAGTCGTGGATAAGGCAGACGCGCGAGTACTGTCACTGAATGAAAGAGTAACGCCAATACTGATAGATTCCCACGGAGCCGGTCGGATATGATACTTATCAAGATTGTACTTACACGTACAGCTCTACGTCACATGAAGGAAGCTCTGGAAGCTCGGTTCTATGTAAAGGGCCTCAGGCCTCAATACTCAGTGATCAATATCAAGATGAAAAATTTTTAAGCTTTATATCAAGGGCAACCATATGAATTATGACGAGCGAGTTCAAGAATTTCGGACGAATTTCAGGTGAGGTATGTTGGCTATCTGAAGCTTTGTACCTTGCTGCAAGCAAGAGGTAAATCTGACACCAACTTGCAAGAGTGTTTATGAAAGAGCCCAATTAATACTTCCAGCTTCATGATAAAAATGTCAGTAAGGGTGGGACAAGTGATACACAACCACTGGTAGTTATAAACAACTGCAGGGAAATTCTACAAGAAAGAGCGGTGTTGTAACAGCTTCTGCGAGGTTCTCACCGTGTTATTCTTCTCTTCCTTCATGACGTTTGAAAACCTTTTGAATCCGGGAAGACCAGCATCTCCTGGAATCAATGAGTAGGCCTCCCCATAATTTGGAGTGAAAAGCGCACGTTGCAATTGAAAGGCCACGCTCTCACTCGTAGTGATGTATCCACCACTCTGCTGAATGCGCGCCAGGGCAAAGGGAATCTCTTCTTTGTTAGAGCTAGAGACACCATCTGCTACCACGTGGACATTGTATCCCGCCTCAATGAGATCCAGAGCAGATTGTAACACACAAACTTGTGACTGAATCGAGTGATGTTACTAATCATAAGCCAGTCGTTGTTGGGTGAACTAACCTCAATGCCAAAAAGCACTACAGATTTTATCAGTGGGCTTTCGTGGAGTATGGCCCTTCACCTCAGGCGTCATCATGGAGAAGAGCCCTTTCTCGATGGTAGTAACGAGAAGAGGCCCTAGGGAAGGCAAGTCGATGTCAGGGGATGGTGTTTCCAAGGCCTTTATTTTTTGGTGATCTGATTTCGAAGAGGGACGAGGATGGACTCACCTTTGGGGTTCTGTTCCGTGACGACCACGGGGATCCCCAACACCTTGTATATTTGTACGTGAGTGAAAACACAATACAGAGTTGATATATATATCATACCTTTGCGATCTTGAGCATCTTGTTGATCGTCAGCACAAGCTCATCAATGCCGAATATGAGATTTTCTGATTCATATCAGTGAATGACACGATAGTCAATCTCCACAATTCACAGTGAAATCAGAATGAAACGTACTGAAACGTGTTTGCACGTCACAGAGAAAGAATATAGTCTCCTCTGGCACAAGCTTCGCAACTGCAGGCATAGTGACACTGATAGATGCTATTCAAAGGTTTGCGGTAATCAGATGCACCAGGGTAGAACGAAAGAACGCTAACAGACGCTGTGCGACTTGTCGTAGCTTGTGGTTGACACGAACGAGGTGCTCGAGATTCGCCGAACACCGGCTTGTAAAAACCTTGCTTCGGTTGCTTGGTGGGGATAAGATTAATTTGAATTCAGTAATACTCCCTGAGCAAGTGACGTCCTTGCCTGCTATTTCTGCTCACGTTTCTCTCTTACATCATGTCAATACTTGTTCCTCGTTGAGATAAAAATCAGACAGAGCACCATTTGAAGAGCGTCAGGACAGGAAATCGCAAACTTCACCAAATTGTCCCGTTCTTTCTACAGGCCCATCTGCAACTTCTGCACACAATATATTTCTGATAGATGTCAGAGTTTGGGTTATGGGCTTGAACAAAAAGGAGCGACTGTCATCCCTCTTTCAAGGTCCGACACGGGAGACTAGCACGATCACTTGGCTGGTTTGAAGGAGGCATACAGCTGCGAAGTTGCAGTGGCTGAGCGCTGAACTCTTTTACGCGGCAGCAATCAATTTCGGGAATATGTCGCTTGTATGTCGCTCCCCAATTATAGTTGACCAGCTGGTATCGGTTGACGAATCAAGCAAATGCGGTCGGGCACTGTTCCGTGACGATGAGGCAGCTCCCGGTGATCACTATGAAAGTATGTTGGCTTACCGAGCGCTTTCCATAATCACTCCCGAGAAAGTGTCAGAGCCCTGTGTGTCCGTCCCCGATAATGTCGTCAAAATGGGATGTTCATACGTGAGTGTCCGAGAACTTATCGCCGTAAAAAACGTATCACAGAAGTAAATGTGTCAGCTCTCTAGGGACTCGTTCGGGGCACAAATACAGGCTGCGCAGTGCAACTCTTGGAAATATACGAAGTAGCCAGGGTCCTAGCTGGTTACCATCTCCACTCGATCGACCCTTTGCTGCGCATCCGCACTCCCTTGTACATCTTGTACGTCTCGCTTGAGAGCCGCAACTGGTCTACCTTAAGCGAGGAAAAGCTGTAGGAGGGTATCTCGAAGCGTATTTGGAACGCATGTGCTGGACGCGGAGCCTTGATTCTGGACAACTATAAGCATCGCAGATTTGTGAAACTGATTTAAAAGTTCCTTACTTTGACGTCCATGAACCACGAAGAATCCAGCTCCCCGAAGACCGCATATTGAGAATCTCCCACCGGAGCGTCTAAAGGGTGTGATTTTTTGGACAACACGGACTGCCAGTAAAGCGTACCTTTGTTCTCGAATCGAACGTCCATGATCCATCTGCGCTTCCCACAGATCCTACGCCCGAACCTGCACTTGACAGTGTGCACTGCGCGCTAGTCGCGTCTTCCCCGAGATAGAATTTCAGCTCTAGATTCTCCATCACTTTGATCAAGCGCGAGGTCAGCGTGAGTGCGAATGTTCCTGCACGGGGTCAGTGATACACCACAAAAACAGTCAGTGATCAAATTTACCACCAAACTCTCCCATGTCCATATTCGCTTTAAGGGAAATTGGTATGGGCACGTTGCTGATGAGTGCGCTTTGTGGTGGTCTATACTGATAGTCTGCGAGAATGAACCGCCCCTCAGGAGGTACGAAAGATAAGGCATTGTCGCGGGTCCATTTCTGCAGCCTAAATTTCAGTCAAGAATCACTGTTCAGAGATGACGTTGCAGCAGATGATACATTCGTAAGACCACTCACCGTACACATGGATGAAACGCGCACTCCATCATCACATTAGGATTCGTGAATGTCAATGTCAGGTCGGGTGTCCCGGAAAGTTTTGCATTGCTCTCAAGTTTGCCAAAAACGTTGCTCACTAACGTCGTGCCATTCCTGTATTCGAACGGTTTGAATATAGAAAGACAGGCTGATATGGACTTCGAGCGTACTTGCCGACGATGCCTCGCATTTCTTCAACGATGTCAAATAGGATCTCGTTGTGATTATGACGAACGCCAGCTTTACGCCATGGTATTGGCGATGCAAAAGCTCCACTGGCACCATTTGACCCAAAAGAACCTATGTTACCGAGAGGATGTTAATGCATACTTCAAGGGTTGCGAAACAAATAAATGACTAGCCTCCTTGTCTCGCACTTGGAACTCCTGGAGTAGCTGGTGATACCGAAGCGAGAAGCTTCGAGATTAAGGATGGCGAAAGTACTATATCGCTCAACGCGTTCGGTGAGGTTGTCAGTGGATGGCCAGACGAATCGAGCGTTTCCTCAAGAAGCTGCGAGTCCGAGACACATGCCCGATACCAGTAAACATCGGATAGTGTAAAAACATGTCCACGAACCTGGTATACAATATCAAAGTTGTCCTTGAGAGTTGCTACACTGACAATGCCAAAATAGTCATGGAGTATTTCAATGAAGGCGTCGAGAAAGGCGAATGCGATGAGGGGATCCACTGATAGAGTATTGTCAGTCGCCGCTCGAGAAAAACCTAACGTGCCGTTCATGACCACTCACCGTCTCCACTGATGGTCGCAATGAATCTCATCCCGCCAATCTCGACATGGCAGCACGCACTGGAACATGATAGCTCTCCGACGTATACAACTGGGTCTACGCTACCCTCGCGCGGAGCCTTTGCTAGCGCGTTGTTTAACGCTTCGATGTGCAGCAAGGGGTACGCTGCTGGATAAGTGGTGTAACTGGACTGGATGATGGGACGTCTGTATGCGAAATCTTGTAATTATGGTAACCAAGAAACAAAGATGGTGAACCATACCCCGCTGGATCTAGGATTATCAGACCGTCGATGGCCATGGGCGATAATATTTAAATGGACTTATAATGGGTGCCACCAATGACAACAACACGCACATAGTCTTGCCTAAAGTTTAGACTTGCCTCAAAAGCGGTCGTCCGGAAAAGGACACCATTATGTTCCCGAGTTCCGACTGGGGTGAGCTGTGACCACCAGCTACTTTGGCTACAAACTATTAACCTAATTACACGGAGATTATCTTTTTCAGGCGAAAACTCTCAGAAAGTGAGGTAGATGAACTTGATATGAGCTGGAGCTCAATTTCTGTTGTTGCTTATGAGCTCGGCGATGTGCGACTGATTAGACACGGGCCGATGACATCCCAGTGCATATGATAAACGCGCTGTAGATATCTGATAGAACACAACCTCGGTCTTCGTCAACAGCCACGATTTTCAGAATGTGGAAAGATTTTGACTGCTATGTGAACGGTCTGCGAAGCGAAGCAAAAATCCGAACTAATTCCGAAAGTTGGTCTTATAGGCGCCCTGCTTATGTTCACCTTTGTGAGACTTGCGGACGGAAATTCTCGGGGATCGAGGTCACCGCGGGTTGTACAGCAAAGAACGTAAACTGAACGTACGATACGAGAGATATGATTGAGCTTTGAATGAGGATTGGCGGAGACTTAGGTACTTACCAAACTACTTGGTTAGTGTCCAATAGCATTGTGGTCGCCTTGGACTGTTTTGAGATATCGAATGACGTCTTACTAAAGACTTTGGCCCGTTTGGCTTATCTGCTCACGCTGTCTCTTGCTAACCGTTTCTCTCCTGTCCTGCCATGTCACACACCACCGCGCTTCATGGCAAGGCAAAGGAGGATGTCCTCAAGTCCCTATACAATCAGTTCACTATCGATGATCAGGGTCTCTTCAAGATCACTCGAACATTCCTCTCAGAAATTTCTGATGGTTTATCCAGTTATGGCCGTCCCATGGCGATGATGCACGTTCCCCCGCTTTGCGTCTTGTTCCCGATCTGATTGTCAGATAGTCCAACCTTTGTTAAGGGTGTGCCAGATGGCTCCGAAACTGGGTATGTGGATTACCCCGCATATAGCTGCACCTGACTGAGTATCTTAGAACGTTCCTCGCCCTCGATCTTGGTGGGACAAATCTGTGAGTACAAAGTTCCTACCATTTTTACTTACCTTATGAATTGTCAGTCGCGTTTGCGAGGTCACTCTACTCGGAGACAAGACCTTCTCTCTCCGGCAGCAAAAATATAAAGTCTCTGAGGCCCTCAAGACTGGTGAAGTGACCACTCTTTTCGGTGCGGCCTTTGTGCTTTCCCTCGCCCCTGCCTTTCAATCTTTTCTCAGACTATCTTGCCGACTCCGTGGATGCTTTCCTCACGGACACCCCCTCCCAAGGCCCCGACTCTCACGTATCTCACGCCGACGGGGACAGTCCATATGTTCCTCTTGCCCTCACCTTCTCCTTCCCTGTGGAACAATCCGCCCTCGATTCCGGCGTTCTCCTCACATGGACCAAAGGTTTCTCTGCAAAGAATGCCATAGGAAAGGACGTTGTAAAGCTTCTTCAAGACGCGTTTGATCGGAAACATATTCACGTCAAATGTGTAGCTCTTGTCAACGACGTCAGTCAATATCCTTTCATCTGCGATCCTTCATCAGATCAGATCTGCATCTCTATTTTGCACGTGACCGTAAATACTGATGAGAGGATTTCCATGACAGACTGTCGGAGCTCTTCTTTCGCGAGCATATACGTCTGGAGGATGCATCCTCGGTGCTATTTTTGGAACGGGAACTAATGGGGCTTATGTCGAGGAAGTCTCCAAAATCACGAAATTAGGCCAGAATCCCTCAGTCGCCGCAGGTGGTGAAATGATTGTGAACACCGAATGGGGTGGTTTCAACAACTCTGTGATTAAAAACCATCTTCTTCTATCTCGTCACTTTGATTACTCATGGTGAACTTGCAGCGATCTGCCTTGCCAACGACGCCATATGACAACAAGCTGGACCGCGAATCTATTAACCCACGTTTCCAGGCCTTCGAGAAATTCATTTCGGGAATGTATCTTGGGGAAATTGCCCGAAACGTGATTCTTAGTTTGATTGATGCCGCTCCGAAACCCCTCCTCTTCGGAGGTCGGTCCTCGGCTCTACTGAATCAGCAATGGGGACTGGACTCTGCGGTTCTCAGCGAGATCGAAGAGGCATGGGAGGGTCTTGGGCGATTCTCTCCGCCAGAACAAGGTTCCCCAGAAGCTCAGAAGGAGGAAAAGCTGCGGCGGATACAAGGAGTACTAGCGCAGCGGTTAGAGCTGTCCCCGCCCGACATTTCCCTCGCAGATGCGGATGTTGTCAGGCAAGTGTGCAATCTGATAGCATCGAGAGCTGCTCGCATGAGTGGAACGGCCGTAGCAGCTGTACTAGTCCATACTGGACGTGCACGGCTATGGGACCGCGGGGAGCAAAGTTCTGCCGGCTTGAAGGACGAAGGCAAAAGAATCGGTGTTGGGGTAGATGGAAGGTAGGAATAGTACTTTTCTGTTCAGTTCTTGCTAACAAAGACCCAATAAGCTTGGTCGAATTCTATCCTAACTTCCAAACCAAACTGCGAGCATCGTTACGGGCGCTCGTTGGTCCCGAAGTGGAGAGCCGTGTCGACATTGGTATGGCTAAGGATGGGAGCGGTGTGGGTGGTAAGTCTAACCAGACCAGTTCTCTTATCTCCATTTCTGAATGTGCTTCAGCCGCCCTTTGTGCGCTCGTTGCGCAAAGGCAGAGTCAGGCCAACCACACTAACGGCGCATATGGGTACGTCCCCGAAGACATCAAGGTCACAGCGCCCACAGAAGTTGCATATATTTCCTCATTGTCGCGGTGAGAAGCATGGGTGTGCAATTAGAAGACAAACGATAGGATGAATAATGCTGGCCAGTATCCATTTGTGCATCGAATCGGTTAGACTGTTGTTGTTTTGCTAGACGCTTGTATGTTTTCGAGTCTGTAACATATACGCTCAAATCATCAAATTATTTCCTATTAGTTTACTCGTCTCTAAGCGGACAACTCGAGATTCGAGGGAGTTCGGACTTACGTTCCAATAATGTCGGGTTGGATGCAGCTACAAACACTTATAATGAGCCGCTGAAAGGGCCTACTACGTTAGAGGTTGCATTATAGGCGGACCAAGGAGAAATGTTAGCCATAGCATTCTCGAATGAAGCAGTAAGCGGGTGTATTCGCGGCACGGTGAGATTGTGGAATCGACATGGGTAAGGTTATGAGGTTTGTCAGATCTCCGTCCAGACGGAGGGAGAGTACGGAGCAGTTCCTTCGATCTAGCATTCATGAGACTGGAACATCATGATGATCCTCGCAGGTGTATCGTCCGACAAATCACGACAGGCCACCCTCCAGCATTGAACCCAGCAGCGAAACCTATTGCAAAAGAAAATAACAGAAACAAGTACTTATAATATAAAGGAAGCGGACAGTGGGTTCGCCTGGTCGTCGAGTCCTCTAAAAAGCTAATAAGAATGCACAGTCGTCGTCGAACTGCACCTGTGCGCCATGGGCATTCTCGCTGTCCTTCCCAGTATTCTATATCACAGTATTCCGCAACTGGGATGGAATCGTTATACAGGATCGCTAAAGCAGTCATGATCAATCAGGCAGCCCTGCACGTTAGACATGTGAATGAGGAGACGCGTTCACGTAGGTTAGGCACCGTCCTCTTTGCTGTTGGAGTTGTGGATGACATGAGTCAATATGATGTGGCATAAAATGTATTACACGTACTAGAAGAGGTATCCAGTTCTATCTGCTCCGTTTCTGCATCGAGACGTGTTGTCAGCGCGGTTGTAGGTATGAAATGAGGCGTTATGATGTGGCATAAAATGTATTACACATACTAGGAGAGGCATCTGATGGAGAGCTCATTAATACTGTGACGGTTCAATATTCAATGGTTACCGTTGAAGCCAAGTTTCAAACGTCAATACGGATCGACGGTCAGAATCCCCATATGTGCACTTGGCGATGAAGTGATGGGTCAAGTCTAAACATGCTAGGTGTATTATGACAAGAACCTCGAAGAAAGCGCGAAGCGCGAACAAATCCGAGCCTGTTCGCCACCCCGGGTCTCGCACAGCATGGTATTTCTCATGGCAAAAGCTTGCATGTGCTATGAAGGCCTTTGTGAAGAGCAATGCCTATACGGTGGATACCGCGCCCCCTCAACGCTAAAACATTTACCCAATCACCGCTAGTGTGCTCCAAGATCAAAATTTCCGCTTCCTTCGCGACGGATAATTAACCACAATTTCATCGTCTCTGTGCTACTTCAGGTTGCCTACCTTATGATTTAATCGTTCAGTCGAAAGTCCAGCAAAGGATGAAAAATGAAGCGCCCTTACATAAATTCCTTATCCGCTTCATCTTTTGGCCGACAAGATCCAATACACGACCACGTATCCGAAACTGCGATACCCCCCTTGGATTGGACGGTCAACCTCACACTAACTTTGCGGTAAAGTGCGGTGAAACGTAGACGCGCCCTCAGCGGAGCGTGTACGTACATCGTGTACGTTCCCCGAAATTTGAAAAGCTGACAGGACCAGCAGATAGGGTACCTCACGTCAACTTCTCGTCAAAATCCGCACGAAGCCATCGCGCCTTCAGGCCTCGAGGCCTCAGGGCCCACAGCCCGTCGCATGTGGGCGTAATCAGACCAAAGCGAATTATCGACGAATGGGTGTCGATGATGTGGTGCGACTGTAACACCACGTTCCACTAGGTTGTGAGTGTCCGACTTGCTGGTATTCACTTATTAAATCATGGGGACCGAGCTGCCGCCTATTAGGATAGAAGCATCGAGGGACGGACGCGGATACCAGTATGATACCATCGGAAGTTCGCGGACACGCGGTACATGCTGGCACATGATGCATCGATGTCCGATGCGGGGACTTATGCGGCCCAAGGATTTCAATATCATATCTGTACCGGGCTTGTACAGTGTACCTTGACGATCTTGCCTACTCTGGCTGACAAGGTGATAACGTAAGACGGTGGCCTCGCGAACAAAAATTACTTGTAAACCCATTTAACCTTCCCTCGGGGTTTTCCCGCCTTGTTATACAACAGGACAGCGCATTTCATGTGCGCGCGCCGATGCCTCTGTATGTATTCAGGTCAGGATGTACAAATGTATGACGTATGTATGATATATCGCCTACTTCACAACGTACAAGCGAGGGTACAATTTGTATTTTCTTTGCGGTGTGTAGGGTCGAGGTCGAGATAAAGGGTATGGCAATATGCTAAGCTGTGCCAAGGAAGACGTCGTCGGAAGTGGTGCGAATGCAAGTGATGACACCGCGGGCGGTAGGTGGAGAACTGGTAGAAAATAAGATGCTAGTGATGATGCGAGGCTATGCAGGAGACAGGGCAAGCAAGGGGGCGCAGCGACGTCTTTCTCGTGTGTCGACGATGATGCGATAATAAGATAACGACAATCCTACGCGGTCCGTATGCGTGACGAGCGGTGCCGTGCCAACGTATAGCGCAACACATCATGAGACCTAAAGGACTGGCATGAGCTTTGAGGCATTTAGTACCCATAGCTCGCGCGGCCAGAGGTGGCGGCCGGCGCGCCCTTGGCAACAAGGTTCATGTTCATGCTGATGGGCTGGCCGTTCGTGGTCACGCCGTTAACCGCTACTGGCGGCGGCCCTACTCCTGGACCGACAGTCGGTCCCCCCGGTCCAATGACAGCGCCTCCAACGAGGGCAGATAACCGCGAGATCTCCTCGCGCGACGAGACGAGAGCGGATGTCAGTCGCTCGTTCTCAGTCTGAAGGTACTCGACCTTGGCCTGCAACGACGCAAGCCATGCCTTTTTGCGCTGTCGACACTTTAGAGCGGCTGCAACAATGATTCAGTAACCTGAAGAAGAAAGCTAAATAAAGGCAAACCTTGTCTATTTCGTTCGAGGAAGTTGCGTCGCTTTTCTTCTTCTGTTTCGGGCTTCTTTTGCGACTTCCGCCCCCCGGTATTCTGAGGTGGTAGGTCATCATCATCCTCGTCCTCCTCATCCTCCTCATCATCTGTAGAGGCTTTACCACGGCCATTGGTGCTGACACTGGTTACAGTGTTAGCACGTGCGCGTTTGACGGGAGCAGTATGCTGCTGAGATGGCGCACGGGCCGTGGGAGCAGGTTGAGGCGGTGGACTTGCTGCGTCATATGACTTCCTTTTTGTACCACGTCTTCCGTTGGTTGCATTTGCCACATTATTGGCACGTGCCTGTGCTTCTTCACGTTTGGTGAGCTCCTGATGAGCTTGCGAAAGCAGATATAAGCCATTTGCGGCAGTGCTCGCGGCAGAAGACGCGCTGAGGTAAGGAGGATCACTGCTTTCTTGATTGGCAGTGATGGATGTGGATAAGTGAGAACTCGTGGTGGGAGCATGTGTGACAGAACTATACTGCGCTGACGATGAGCCAAGGACACCTGTGATTGCACTGAGTGTGTTTGGCGTTATAGTCGCATTTGAATTAGCGCCTGCATTATTATTCATAAGGGCAAGAAATGCGGCAGTATTAGGCGAGGGAGGGGGGAAGGAGACTGGACCCCCCACAAGGGGTGTGAGGCCGGTGCCTGGTGTCAATCCCGTTCGGGGAGTGAGACCGGTGCGGGGTGTCAGTCCCGTTCGGAATGAAGTGTCAAAAGGCATATGGGAGGCGGAGTCTGAACCCTGCTGGGGACCTGCTAGCATTGCAGGGGAGAGAGGACCAGCACGGAGGGAATTGGCAAGAGATGAGGAAAATTGCCAACCGTAGCTCTGATCTGTGGTAGGAGATGCTATCGCTGCCAAAGGGGGTAGTACTGGTCTGGGAGAAGCAGACCTACCATCCTTCGAATGTGCATTAGATGCAGCAGAATCTGGTCTGTCATGATGTGATTTAGATGATGCCGGACTGGGCGAGTCTCGTTTGGAACGAGGAGAATGGCGAACATGGGAAGGACGGGAGAAGGATTGTTCGAACGGGTTGGGTTCGAGGTCAAAATCAGATCTAGTCTGTCTTGTAAGAGGCTGTGGAGGCCTGACGTCAGGGGAGGTGGACATATCGCCGTTTTTAGGTGGAGTAGTGGACATGATGCCGATGACGACAGTAGGAAGTTTAGACCGCAATGATAGTCAGCAGGTTTCTACGATATTTACCGATGACGACACGAATCAAGTCACCACTACGATAAATGCGCGGCCGCTCTCAAGAGCCCTGAAAAGATTCGTTCGTTATTGTCTTCTGCTTTGCTTTGGCACGAAGCCACTGCTCCGGTGTTTGCTTGTGGCCCGTGCGTTGTCGGTCCAATTTTCTGAGGAGAAGTCAGAAAGGAATGACGACGTCTGACGTAGTCTCGTGTTATATTGAACTTGAATCGGAGTTCCAATAAACGCTCGATAAACGCAATCACTTCTTTTTGCTATTTTAGCAGATCCTACACGTCATTTGTAATTCTTTGCCCCTAATATAGACAGATCCATGCGGTATCCCCAACCGTAGTTCGCAACTCGAGGTTCATCATCGTCAACAGCGAGCGCCAGTGAGCTCCTAGTATCCCGCTAATATTACCTATCGTTATCCTATACAATCTTCCGGCATGGCAGTCAGGGCAACAAGATGTATCTTCCGAATATATTATTACATATGATCCGCACAATTTACCCCACTTCGCATTCACCTCCCCGGCGCCTTATGACCACCCCTTGACCACCATATTCTCATTTTCCTCAATATGGGTATCCTCGTTCCTCCTCCTGCACTCCAATGTTCCCATCCCGTGCTGCGCACTCATCTAGGTAGTTCAGTAGCACATCACGATACATTTTACGCCCTTTGTATACCCCAACATCCTCAGGCCAGCTTCTGATGGCGCTTGCAAGCCGATCAGCCACTCCTCGCTCCCGAGCCAGTTCCTCGATCTTGAATAAGTACGTGCGAATCCCAAAAACGATGGCTCCTGTGCGAGGAAGCCGACGCAAGGTTTGCCGTTCCGATCGGAGTCGTAGCGTCGACGGCGCGAGGTACGCTGCAGGTTGTGCCGCGTGCCCATGTCCGTGCAAAAATGTGTCCTCGGGTCCGTTCGTCGATTCTGACCAACCCAATTCCTCTGGATCGACTTCGAAAGCACACTCTTCCTCGACGTTCAGGCGCGGCTCACTGTCGGCATGTGCCACGTGCGGCTTGCAAGTTTGTATGAAATAATTATTTCGAATAACCGGCTTGTCCACCGGCATCCGTTTGAAAAATCTGTCCATGCTGGTCTGCAATTTTTCTTTGACTTTGCGGTTTTAGTGTAGACAGCAAACAATATGATGGGCTTGGCTTACACTGTGGAACGTTTCCTGAAATATGAATATCGTCCAGGGTCATTCCGATCTTGTCCCGCATGCGCCAAAATCCTGAGAAGATGATAGGGTTGTCAGGTACAATTCTCAAGTTCGCTGTTTGCACTTGCCTGGGATGCAGATCGCTCCTGCCTGGAAGTAGTACTTGCCATCCGTGCCTGTGTAACGAAACGTTTTGAGATTTATTCCTCAAGGTGATATAGGAGCCCTATACCCTCGATCATGAGTGCCACGTCTTCTTGTATACTAGGTACAGAAAGGTCAGAAATGCCAGATATAGTGTCGCGGTACTCACAGCCCTGCAGTGATCCTCATCGCTTCCTCACCCATCTCAATACCCTCCAGACCCTCCAGCACCCCCAAATCAAATTTCTCTCCTGTCTCTACTGCTTCGATGGTTTGCACGGGCTGTTGCTGTCCCCAAGCGAGCGATACGCCACCAATGGACGGCGCTGGTACACCATCTAGAAGTCGTGTTACTCGAAAACTCGAGGGGTATCGCCGCGGAAGGTATTCTGCGAGTTCATAGACGAGCTCCTTGGCTGTGGCTTATCAGCATATATTCAACCCTTCTATTTCGGGGATATGACATACCTGCCCATTCGCCGCCCTGAACTTTAACAGATTCGTCTTCTCGGGCGGGAAGAACACGCACGGCGTCATGCCCACGCGTGCGAACGCGGAACTTGCGCACACGCTGCCAATGCGGATAGGTTGAGTCTAGTTCAATCCATTCGTTCCAGGGCATCGTGCGAATGCCCATCGTGATGCTGCATTTGAAAGATACGATGACAAAATCATGAGCCGTGAGTTCGGTTGAGGGCGCAAAATGTTGGACAAATCATATTCAAGGTGTCTACACGCACACCAGCACGCAGACTCGTGCACCAACCCTCGGGGCAAAACAGACAAAATACAGAAACAGATGAAGCGCTTACTGATATTCACCGTATCGGAATGCCCTGTACGGTACTGGGCGCACATCTTTCAATGGGAAGGGGCACGGATCAATCTCGGGGTAATTGAATTCTTCCGCGATCCAGTCTATTAAAGTGAGCGTCATCACATACGCCGGAATCGTCAAAACTTACCGCCCGGTTCCCTATTCTTGTTCACCTTCTTATCTTTCTCGGTGACGGGTGCATGAGCAGCGTTCCAGGATGTCACTCGGCTCCTTCTCGACCGCACGACGCTGTACGTCAAAAAAATTGCCGCGGCAGCAAGGAGAACACTGGGTAGCGGTCCCAGAGCACCAAACTGTTCTGCTGCAGCTTTGCCATTAGCAAGGGCAGAAGCGACCCAGTCCATCCAGTGATTCATGCACGCTGGACATTTAAACCTTAAATTAACTCAAAGAAGGAAAGGGCGTTACTTGACTCACATATACGTCGTTAGCCCTAAGCTCGATCCAGGCTCTCACTGTCACACAAGCTCCACTCCCCTCGATCTGTGCCCGCGTTCTAGAGAAAAGGGTCGAGCAGAAGGTCATTCGTACGTATTGCTTTTATAAGGGCAGCGGCGCAAGATAAGGGTGTCAGGTGATTGGAATACAATACGGATGCGAAAGTCATGGCAATGTATCTTATCTGAACGGGCCGTTTATTACTAGTGCTTCTTGGGTCTCACACTGGCGTCGATTGTTGCTTCAAGGGATGATGAAAGAAGTTACGAGCTGAAAGTTCGAGGCCTTGATTCAAACTCTACGAGCTTTACGAGAGGATATTGAATGTTTGCCTGCGAAATCGGGTTTAACTCAGTACTTGTCTCCCAGGCGACTTTAAAATGCATG
This sequence comes from Suillus lakei, assembly GCA_016628065.1. Taxonomy (NCBI): domain Eukaryota; kingdom Fungi; phylum Basidiomycota; class Agaricomycetes; order Boletales; family Suillaceae; genus Suillus; species Suillus lakei. The sequence continues at coordinate 1,937,951 of JABBWA010000002.1, read as the reverse complement.
AGGACAGAGCCTCCGAGTCAAGCAGATGAATGAATGAATGAAGTAATCGAAATGTTGTTGTACATGTACAACTTGGACTTCACGCGAGTCTGTTCTCGTATGCTCTGTCAACCTTTCGTTGAGAGTCGGAATGAACGGGATCGGCAATTCCCGGCCTTACCTCCGCTCGTTGCAAGTTCGCTCTCGCGTCCTTTGCAGCATTATTATTTGTGGGTAGCCAACGCGTGCCTCCAGTGACCCAGCTACTCGCATTATTTCCCGCCTTTCTCTAAGCTATGGCATCAAAAGCAGCAGTAGCCGCGGTCGTAAGTCTCTATTTTTTCGTGCTCGGTCGCGCTCACCATCACTCATCCTCGTTTCCCCGCTGACAGGACTTCACCCGCATTTACTCAACACTTGGGCTCGGAAAAGGTATGAACAGCAACTTGTACAAACTGCAGCTGGGTTGATAGAAGGTTTTCCGTTTGCAGATACCATCGCCGCTCTGCAGTCATTCCGCAAACGGCACGGGGATGCTCAACGCATCCAGTCGCAATATGCATCTCAACCCACGACCGTTGACCTCGCACACTACCGCTCCATCTTGAAGAATAAGGCGATTGTTGACGAGGCTGAGAAGCTGTTGAAAGAGTTCAAGGTTGTCACTTACGACGTAACTGCCCACTGTCAAAGCCATCGAGACCTTCGAGGCTAAAGCGGTACGACCTCTGTGCGCTTAAGGTCGTGGTGCTGTGACTAATTGTCTTTGTATGACCAAACGCAGGTCGAGAAAGCCCAAGCGACCGCCGCCCAAATTGACGTGGAACTCAAGGAGTTACAAGCAACGCTTGCCAACATCGAAGAGGCCCGTCCGTTCGAAGACTTGACGGTGCGTCTTCTCTGCTCTGTTTTAGAATCCAGTTTGATTTTTTGTTTGTTTGCTTAGGTGGAGGACGTCGGCAACGCCCACCCACGGATACTGGAAGCCGTCGAGACCATGGTCAAGAAAGGCAAATGGACTGTACCAGGTATGTTCATCGCCTCGTCTTATATTTTGTTTCGCTTGAACAATGCCTCCAGGTTACAAAGAGAAGTTCGGCGACCTTTCGTTGATGTGAGCTATTGCTATAACCTACATAGAGCATTGCACCACATTCCCTGTCCTCATTACGGCTTGAATCCTATATATGCTGGACAAATTATAACTGATCTAGTGCTCGTCCACCAAAACTAAGTTGTTCCTTTGGAAGTTCTGGAACTCTACTTATGATTTAGAGTTGACTAAACGCGGACAAATGATAAACGGATTTGATTGGCTGACAAGCTATGCTACTAGCACTGAAACCTGCTAACTCAGTACTCAGGTACGGGGAACGACATCGCTCCGTGAATGTGACGCCGCAGAAGTCTATAAAGTAGCCTCCCGTAGGCAGAGTCGTTCCGTTCTGGGAAGTCGAAGCCAAAGAGGTCGAGACTCAGCAAGAGGCAAAACCTACTTGTGGTGACGTAAGCATACATTTATGTCGGAGTGTGACGCACTGCCTTCAAGCGCTTCAAAGTTGAGACGTCCACAGTTGACGAACACCTTGCTTTGCGCTCGCATTGTTCAGACTCAAAGCTCAAATTTCAAACTTCCACAGCGGCGTCAAGGCCATTGTCGCCCACTTTAAGAATGGAGTCTCCAGTGACAGGGACAGCATACTTTTCTGCACCTTTCGAACGCTTTATACGAGACGAGACAGGCGCCTTTACTTTGCTAGGCAAGTCCTTTGCTGCCATGATCGCCCCAAACCCTGACTTGATTGTTGCGATAGACACCATGGAAACATTCTTTGACTCTCGGCTGGACTTACTCCAGCGGCAGATACAAAAGCATAGCGATAGGTTAAAGACGAAAGCTGAGGAAGCTTTGAAGAAACGCGTGCAATCAGGTGATCTGCTGGCGGAGAATTTCGATCGCGAGGTCAAGAACTTCAAATTGAAGGTACGTTCGGAGTTTGTGGCATTCCTCGCGATTTAACGCGTCGATTACAGGTTGCGGGCCGTATGCAAAATCTAGTGGAATCATGGCATTCCGCCAAGGTAGTGAGGACTCGTGATAAGGTGTCATTTTTCTTTAGTGTCATGTCACTCCTTGTGTCAGCATTACTGTTTGGCTTGGCTCCTCAGTACGCACCCTCAAGAGTTCCTCGCGTTTGGTAGTGACTGATGCCTTGTATGCAGATGGATCCATATTGCATACACAGTGCAAGGCCTATATCTCCTTCCTCTCCGTGCCTACCATTACAAGAAGCGGTCATGGCATTATTTCCTTTTCGACCTCTGTTACTACGTCACCATCCTCAACTTTATCTACATGTGGTTCTTCCCATCAAATACTGCGCTGTTCATGGCTTGCTATAGTTTATCACACGGCTCGCTCGCTAGTGCTGTTATCACTTGGAGAAACAGCCTTGTTTTCCATGACACGGATAAAGTCACGTCGTTATTCGTGCATATCTATGCGCCTTTTACATTCACTGTGATCCGGTCGGTTATAGTTGATCTTCTCTATACAAGCTATTCATCAATGTGGACAGGCACTTCTATCCGAATGCAGAAGACCGATTCCCCGCGCTGAAGGCACTCCCATATCCTCAATCCAGTCCGTGCTCTCCTTATGAGCGGTGCTATATGTAAGCTTCACGTTGATGATCCTGACGACTGAACATGACTGGTCACCTAGATATCTTCTGGCAGTTGATGTATTGGAAATTTGTACTGGTAGATCGTCGAAGCAAGATTGCATCTGGCCAGCGAACGACTTCGTTTTCTTTCCTTTTGAACGACAAGCGTGGTACCATTGGGCGAGCTTTGTCGACGGTTCCTCCGCAATATCGTGAAGTTTCGTTCATGGCGGGGCAACTTGGTATGTAAAGCTTGACGCTACGACTCGGCGACAACTCAGTGATGCTAATTTTTCTTTAGTGTACTCTCTTCTTACAGAACTACCTGCGGTGTTCTTGTTGTATGATAGCCCTGTGTGGAGTGGAGCATTCCTTATGTTTATATTCTCTGTGAGCGTCTGGAACGGTGGCGGTTTCTACATCGAGGTATTCGGTCGCAAGTAAGCATCATCAATTCTGGTCTCTCGCACATGAATCTGACTTTTCTCCCTCGAAGGTTCGAGCGCGAATTGGAGGCACTCCGAAAGGAGCTTGCAGACAACAGCAATAATAATAACAGCAGTCGCTCTGGCAGATCAAGCCCCACATTTACGGATGCTGAATCGCTTATAGGGACGCCATTACTAATGGTCCGGACGTTGCCGGCTACTTCCCTTGATGAATTGCTCGCAGAAGCCGAATCCTCCGACAAGGATAAGGATGAATAGGCATAATGCCAATGGGTTGCCCAGGTTCTCCTAGTTCTCTTGTATCTCTCGGTGTTTCGGAAACGCTTTGGAACGCCAGCATATTGCAATTCGTTATGCTCCCTAATATATACCCCAGTTATTTATGACGACTTTTATTGCATTTACATACATGCGCTTTCGTTGTTTTCTTTTCTGGCGTCTAATCCGTAATGTCAGTCCCTTGTTGTCCGTTATCACTACTAGAACCGAAGTTCTCCCATAGAGCTCCACTTCGAATCCATCCTGAAAAAAGCCGACCTTCCCCTAGTAAACAATTCTTCGCCATCTGGTACGGGGTCATGCTCTCCTTCGTTTGATAATAAGTCATTGGTTTACTACGTAACACTATGAGTGTTTGCCCGCTCGTTGTCCTGGGTTCTTACCTTTCGTTCTCTATGCTCCTAGTCTGTCTGTACAGTTGAAACATGGAGACTTTGGAGAGCCTGGGCCTTTGAATGTCCAAATTTTGCATAAGACAACTTGCAGAGGAAGTTAATCAACGGCTTACCAGAAAATCGACTTATAGCGATGTTTTGGAGGGACGCCTCGTTTGAGGCCGTTTATCAGTACCTCATGCGGCGATGTAGAGTCCGCGACCCAAGTCAAAGCTGAGGACAACCCAGTTGAGAGAGACAGCAGAAGTATACATGGATAGATATGTACATTCATTGCATGATCTTGGAGCAGGATAAGAATGCTCTTGTGCCGACCTCGAATGGACGAACACAACCGATGTAAACTGGACTTCCGGTCGATTCAATTTATATCCCTCCGGAAGGCCTGTGTAAAACATTCAATTTTATTACTTTGTTGTCGAAACGATATGCACCATAAATTCCCTGCAGCCGCCCCCAGAATGCTCGCTCACAATCAGACTTTGCGACGTCATGTAGATCTCGCGGGACTTCGCCGACAATGATCTTGGTCAAGTAGATCGGGTGAAAAAAGGCTGAACCCAAAGCCCCCTGTATCCCAAGTACATTCCAGCGTGCTATTTTGTCACTACAAGACAATGACAATGTTTGAGGAGAGTCAGCACGCCCGGGCTTCGTACGGAGAACTCCGAAAAGAGAGTAATTATCCCGCCCTCTGGAGGCAACGTTGGGGGCCAGAGGGGCGAACACTGCAGAATCCTTTAGCGCCGCCATTTCCTCATCTTGGAAAGTAGCAAGGAAGCGCATGGAAGCGTCTCCACCTTGATATCGATCGGTAGAAATATTAATGAGACACGTGTAACATACAAGGCTAGTGCTTCTCACAAGGAGGTGTTGATATATACATGATCATGTGGACGCCGTCTTTAAGACGATAGCGATCATCTGTCGTTTTCGAAATCCACGCAGAATGCCAATACGATCCATCAGAGGCCTCCCTACCGATCTCTTCGATCAACCAGCGAATGGCACAGCGACGAGCAAGAACTTCTGCATGACTATCATGTACAGCCTCGCCTTGTAGGGGAAGCTTGCCTTTTGGGAGGCACTTGCATCCCGTCGCTAATGCAATGATCTTTGGCTGAGTTGACAAAGGATCAGATGAAGTCAAGGCGATCGCAGCCAGAATCGTGAATGTTCCGGTTGGTAGCTTTAGATTCAGGGAAGTATATTGCTTCTGCACGGCATGAACGAGGGTTGTATCCTCATCTGAAAACATGCAGAGATCGCCGCGGTTTCTTCTGCGTGGACGATCAGAAATACTTTGATATGAAATCATTCTTACTACAAATAAGCACAAATAAGCCGTAAGTTCTGGCCATGGCACCATCGGCAGCTGTCAGGATGACACCCTATGACACCCTCAGCCCCATGGGCACGAACCAGGGAAATAATGACGATGTAGGTTCCACTTGTCTACACCATAGAACGCCACATCATTACATGGTAGTGCTTCTGGATAGTACATAACTGTTGCATCTTAAAAAGGTCCCGCAAAAATAACCCACTTCCCTCTACCAAAACATTACCAGATTTCGATCGCTTGCAATCAATATGAATCCTTTCCAGAGAAACGGACGTCACCATGAAGGGAATCACACATCTACTCGCCGTAGATTCCGCTTCTTTAGTAGAGACAAGAACAGAGTCGCTGGGGGATACAGTAAGTTTGTCACGTAGGCAATTACCGATATGTACCGAGTTTAATATACCCGTGGCCCTTCTACAGAAGCGGCACTTTCCAATCCAAGGACAACCAGACAAGGCAGGAAGCATGCGAAGCAGGAACTTCGTGCCATGGTTAGTCTAGTGTCTTCATTTCCGTCGCTTGTTGACATCTCTTGTGATAGGGAAGGGAAAGGGAAACCCACTTGCCCTTCATGACCAAAGTGAAACGTGCCCTTGGTATACGCAGCTCCCCTCGTAAGAAGCGAGAGTCCAATAGGATGCAGGAGCGGCGATCGGCACTTCTGTGACTGCAAACATAACGTGGTGGTGTTGATGATGTATGTCATGCATTCCCTTCCAATACATCGACGGCAGCTCGTAAAAGTTCGTAAGATTCGTGACGTAATATGATACACACATGTTTTTATCTCTTGTACAACAGAGCAGGGCTCGGAGGGCGCAGAGATGACGATGCACCAGGCATCCATGAGTGTAACTGCAGTATGAATAGATTATCAAGGACTTGAAAGATATATAATAAAGTACGCTGAAAGTTCTCGCTTCAGAGGAAGCTACGCACAGGACAGGATATTCCTCAGTTGGTCGTCATCTTGAGATGCCATGTACCCATGTTTACTTCTTCCATGTGTGATAGCTCGATACGATCCCATGGTATGGGGATGATGTTGGCCTATGAACGAGGTGCATGAGAAACCTCTACATCGAGTGAACGACGTTGAATAATCACCTGAAGGTAATGTGCAACTGCACGCCCAATCCTTCGCGTCAACGACTGAAGGTCAACGAGACCCCCATAGCCGTCAACTGGTATCTCGTAATTGAGTGGTGAATATCCAGGCCACTTTGAGATGGACGATTAAGGCCTTAGCTAGAGAACAAACTTATGAAGTACTTACCGAGATCTTCACGTAGATCTTGCCTCGGTGATCCACACCGAGGTCATTGAAGGTGTACGAGTCGTACCCAGCCAATCGAACATTGGCTTGTGCTTCACCGAGGGTGATTCCACCCCGGAAGGCGCCCTTGCGCTTGAATTTCACTTGGGGGGGACTATTTCTGCGGAAGGGGTCCCCAAATGCTGGCAGTCTTGGTGAATAAGATACCGATGTCGACCGACGTGGTCTACCCATTCCTAAGGGCTGCACGACAGGCGGATAGAGACCGGGCGTTCCGGCACGGTAGTCCATATCATCATACGCTGGTAAATGTCAGAGCTTGTCTGAGTTCAGCCAGACAGTCCAGTACTTACAATATGGAAGATAATTCGCGCTGTGGTTGGGTGTTCGGTACATGCTCATGCTGCGGTGGTTGGGTGTGGACGGGTACATCGGGTAGGCTGACGAAGAGTAGTGCTTTCACAACGAAACGTTAGCTAATGATAATGAACATGGACAAAGATTGTGGCACCTCTCCGCGCATCATTGGATCATGATATGGGTAGCCACCAATAGGGGTGCTAGCTCTGTATCCAAGCGACTGCTTGCGAGGACGGCTGTAGGAGTCGTAGTTGTCGTAGGGGTCATAGGCGTCGTATGGGGAGTATGCCATGTTATGTAACAAGAATGAAGGGAGTGGAAATCTCAGTGAACAAAACGGGTGAGTCTTTTATACTGCTGATGTGGCTAAGTAATATCGTAAGCTTCTGCACCATAACCTCGAGGGTGGTGGGAAGATAGGAACTGTGGTCCGGATTAGAATGGTACAATTCAAACCAGGTTGTGGTCGAACGCACAAAGACCCGGCCGCGGCATCGAAAGTCCACTGTACCTGGCCTCGTGCATGACCGAAAAGAGGGCGCAGATAGCTCAGATCACTAACGAAGATACAAGCTGAGATGAAAATCTGGGGTTGGTTTTGATCCAATTCACGTGGAGGCACGGTGGAGCCATGGTGCTACAGCACTGAAGGCACTTTCAAGAGCCTCCAAAGTGTCCCCAGACTCCAACAAGCCTTGAGGTTAACACATGGTCAGTTTTGATGGTGGCGGATCCTGTACGACGCTATGCTTTTCAATCCCTCAAGGTGAGAGTAGCATTGGCTAGTTTAGCTAGTTCAGCATGGAGCAGGCGTGTTCCCTGCTGAAGGTTTAGGCAAGAGTCCGCGTAAGACAACCAGCGGAATCAAAGCGGAACGTCTCGGAACGTTCAAGAAAGATTGCAAAATTGGAAATTACGGCTCAGTCCGGCTGGGTCCGGCCGGGTCCATCCAGCTTTCTGGTACAAGTTCAACTTTCGTGACGAGCTGATCTTACGACCGAATCGACGGCGGAATCAACGCGAAAGCAACGGAAGCTACGTGTGGGGTCGAGACAGGATGGAACAAAATCCACAAATATGGCCAAGACAACAGCCTTATAATTATAGTAGCTTTTACATGGCGTAGTAATAGACTTGGGCAGAATTGAAAGATTTGAATCTGGTCCAGGTCGTAGTATCAAAAAGATGCCTCAACTTAGGCTCTTTGCCTTTCGTCTTGGCACGGGACGCGTCGTGGCCTAGTCTCCTCTAGGTAGACCAGTAAATGATCGTGGTTCCTGTTTGTTGTGATGAGGCAGGGCGCGAAACCCGGAGAGCCATCTTTTGGGAGGAGTCAGAGCGGTAGAAGAAACTTGAAATGATAATGATGCGGCATGCGTGCAGTAGGCTTCGAGTTTGACTAGAATTTTGGTTAAGCTATGCCGTACAGGGCATGTCTTCGATCATTGTTAGGAGGAGATCGGAAGAATTAGACATAGACAAAGGAAAACACGTACCGATCGTCCGTGCATATCTCCTGTAGTCTGTGGCTGCTTGGTAATATCGTGAGTACGAGTAGTACCAGCATGGTGGTATAGTTACCCAGTGCGCACTGCTGCGCAGGTGAGCTAAATCTTCCGAAGCTGCCCAGACCGTACCACAATTTGGCACCGTCTGTCTCTGTCTGCTGCTGATCTTTGTGATCAATTGATTGGCAAGTTTGCCATCATTCCCATCAGCTCTCATACCTGAGGCGCCTAAACGCGGCCCTGTGTGCCCGAGAGGAAGAACAGGCCCGGCACGACGCGTCCGATGAAGGACGGGTGCAGATGCAGTGGTCACCGTCACCGTCACCGTCAACCGAGATGCCATGGCGGCATGGTATTGAAGTTGTGAGTGATTGGCGCACTACTACTGACAGTCAAAGCTTATAACTACCATTCACCAGTCCTTTCAGCGGTGGCGCGTGGCGCCCCAAGCTGTGTGAGTGGTTTGGCAGCATTCCCCCTGCCACTGAAATTCAACGATGGACAGCATGCCCATATGTCGCGAAATATCTGTCTGTGGCACTAGTATCAGTCTCGACCCCAGCTGCTTCTCGAACTCACCTTTCGCGCCATCATCGGCAATCCGTCCAGCACTTCGATGCGTCGCGTCAGATTCGAATCAGCGAAATCGACGGCCAGGTTGCCATACCCGCGAATGATGATTTTATGAGTTTCTCATCTGCGTTCCTGAGTGTGTTTCCATTTTGCATCAAAAGCTACTCAAAGTCCCGTTCGACGAGTCAGATCCTGATCAGACTTGCTGAATGAGTCTGATAATCTTTTGCAGTTGCAGAACGAATTGAAGTAGCTTCCATCATAACAGGAAAAGTCAACTTCAAGTTCATATGCAAGTGCTTGTCAAGGTCAAATGATATCAGTTCAAACGAGTTCCCAGTCTTCCCCGTCATCCGTCTTGAAGAGTTCCTTTATATTCCCGCATTGACCCTCATTGTCTAGCAAGGGAGTCACCACCCCAAATCCGTTCGTAAGGTCGCTGAACTTCAAACCCGGCTCTGGGCTTTTCGAAACGATCAAATGGCTGCTGCGGGAAACTCTGATGGATAGGTTGGTGGAAGTTAAGGTGATAGCGATCTCATCAGAGCCAATCATAATGGTTCCTGCAATGTCCTTGCGCTCGCTGATGAGGCGGACGCGGAAGCGGGTCCGCTCAGTACGCGACACATAGACTTTGGAGTTAGGCGTGACGTTGCCGGTCGACGATCCAGGACAATACCAGTACTCGCTGGGAGAGGCTTTGGCGCGAATGAAAAAATTTTAACATGGTCGTTATTAGCTAGTTGTAAAATATCCTCCAACGAGATAACTCACGAGTTCCCGCTAACATGATCCGCAAAATCTAGAATCGGAATGACGCTCAATCCGCCATCATCTCTGTTTGGCAGCAGCGTGAAAAACACTTTGCCAAAGAAACTAGACGCAACCTGGGCGTCAGTGATAGAGGAGGAGGCGTTGGCTTTGCTGACATCGTGGGTGAAAAACTGGGGGGCAACACGCCTGACACTGTCCAGGTACTTCGTGTTGGCGGAAGTGGACACGGCACGCCACCACTCGTCGGCGACTACGCGGCTGGCGAAGACAACTACGTATCGCGAGGAGAAATCATCGCTGATCTAGAAAAAGATTTAGCGCGATATCGCAAACATCGAAGAGTAGATCTTGAACGTACGTTCTTTATGTATGCATAGTAAACCATGATCGTGCTGTAGATTTACTTGAGGTGAGACGATTTGTCGGTTGTGTTAGGATTACAATCAGAAACCGGAATGTTGTGATATAGGGAGAGGTTGTTTGGTGGGGTTGATATCAAGAAGTCGCGGACAGCGAGTATGTTTGCTGCTGCAATATCGCCAGAGATATGGCGTTATGAAAAATGGTGGATCATGAGGCATAAAGACCTAGAGGGATGGACATCAGTTGTTGTTCCAATCTGACGTATTTGGATCCCTGGTGACTCGCTATAAGGAGAAACCAGCTACTTGCCAAGGTCGAGGACGGTCTAGGCAGCAACGTTCGACAACGGACAGCTCACTTGGAGCCCAAAACCGTGCCAGGTAGACCCATTCAAATGACCAGAATGGCTTGAAGAGCGGGCGTCTAAAAGAATTGCTGGTTTTGACCAGATTGGCAATGCGAGAACTCACCATTTTTGTAAAAATGACTTTGGATGTCCTTCCGGCTTTGCATATTTAGTAGATAAGGTATCAATCAGCTGTCAACTTGTCCGAGCCAAAACGCTGGGGTGCCGCGCATAGATCTTATCGATTGGAGATAACAAGTGCTTATGCACTAAAGACGCACCATTTCGCTCCCCCTTACAGCTCCCCCGTTCTCAGAGGAGATGCAAAAGCACACTAGAGTTCAAGACGCGGAAAATTCCAAGGAAGCCAAAACATCACATATTGATGAGATACCGAAATGTCCATCGTGATCGGTTTCAGAAGTGTGTCAGAGGGATGCCTCGAGGCTCTTGGTGGGGATCGCTATGATCCGGTTCGTGTGAGTTACAGCAGAGGAATCTTCATTGAAAGTTCAGAGCTAATTGTTTCCAACAAGCTCGAGGCAAACATGCTGATGCGAGGCCGTTCCTGTGCGCAACGATTTATCGATAGACGCGCCGTCGAGCGCCAGGAGCTCAGCATGACGCGGACACTGCATGGGTTCCGTGAGGTAAAAGCTTAGGCAAGATTCTGCATTTTCGTGAAATAAAAGAAAGCTTTGTCAGATCCTGACAAAGCCGGGAGAGACTAAGTCAAACGTAGCTAGTCTCTCGTAGTCAGACGAGCTCGAAACAAGGAAGGCAGTACGTACTTGGCCAAAGCCTTTATCACGGATAGGCTAACCTCCGACGGACTCAAGTTGATGACACGTGACATTTGCAATTTTGCATGCCATAATTTGAAGTTCGAATTTCCATGGACTCCACTAAGTACACGAGTTCAGTGCAACTTGCGAGACGGCTGCGACCCTTCTTCCCTAGGCGCACCCGGAAACAGTAGAAGGAAGACAGTCGTTATGGTGTGGCAACCCCGCCAACTCCAACTCCTTCAGCGGTCACACTGGTCATTCTGGAATCTGCGGCACTCGTTTTCACCGTAGAATTGCCCACATGCTGTCAACGCTTAGCATGGCAGTCGTGTCATTGTGTCATTGTTTGTGAAATTCATGTAAGTGTATACTCGGTGAAACAACTGTCAGACCAGATTCGCACATAGTAAGTATAGGTAAGTATTCGATATGTTGCCGTTGGTCTTGACTCTCCCATCCACCACAGCATCAAGAATAACCCAGCTGACGAATTTCCAGTAAGCAGTCTTTGTGACGTTCAAAAGTATATGCTGATATTATAAAAGCTATACATACGTAGCAGTTTCGGATACAGGGGCAGTGAGGCTCCGAATCAATGCACCTCTCGACCATGCTAAAGACTGCGTGTAATAAATCCAGTGATCTCCCAAAATGGAGGTTGCTGCGGAAACCTGGAGGTTTGTATGCGCCGCGACGTTGAGCCGCTGTCGCCTTTCACACGACGGCACTTCCTGCGCAGTTGCTATGAATCTGAAGTCTACAAGCTGCACATGCAAGCTCCTGACTGACCACCAGTTGGGGAACCCACCGTAATCCAGTTTCATATACGTGCTCTATGCACTTGCTATGTACATCATTTTTATGAACAGTTGCCAATGGCATCCTTACTATCAAAGCGCTGTTCCTCCTTTGGCCTGGTATTAAATTTATACTTTACTCTCTTGTGTATACAGACTGCCCATCATTGTCCTGTATTTAATTATTTGAAGTCTGGGAAGCAATGTGTACTTTCCCTTGACTTTCCCTTTGCATTTGATGAACAAAGGTGATTCGCTCAGCGCTACATTCGTTTCTTCCCTCGATCGATTTAAATCGTGACCCGACCTATTCCCGGGCCATCATAGACTATAGTTGGTTCAGGGCCCGAGTTGCGAGTCCCTGTATTGTATTCATACAATAAATGTATGATGGTCTCGCGTAGGTAGCTGGTACATAGGCACACCAATAGAAGGACGATCTTTTTCGTTCCTTCTTTACGCGTCGATGTCATAATATACAGATTTTGGTCATCGACCACGTTCTTGTAAAAAGGAACGTTGAAGAAAGATATAACTGAATAAGCACCACGAACCACCTATTAAATTGCGAGAGAAACTAAATCGTGAGATCGTAAAATGGAGTGTCCATGACCATGAATGTATCGATGAAAGCGTGAGTATGCTATATGAGTGGGTGCGAGAAATTCGTGGTCTAAACTGCTATCCGACGAAGTAATCAGTCTCTTTGCGTGTAGTTGCAATGCTGGCAATGAATTCGTACCTCCAAGCTCAAACTATGGGTTGCTTTCCAAAGCCAACACTTCAAATATTGCGTCCCAATCAAGTATATCTGGGGGTGAAAATGCAATCGCGGGAGGTAACTGAGGTGCGGGCGTTGTAGGTTCAGTTGGTGCTATATGTGGGAACTCCGCCAGGGGCAGCGGAAGGACAGGCGTCTCAAGGCGAACGGGGGGTGACAGTGATGTATTGACAGAAAGCGTGGGTCGCATGGGAGAACTAGGAGAATGTGGACATGAGGGGGGTCGAGGACCACATGGTCTTCGCCGCTGAGGGCGACGTTTATGTCTGCGCGACGACATGTGATCAAATGGCGAACTCTGTGTATCGTCAATATATGACGATGAGCCGGATGAGGACTCAGAAGTGATACTGGACTCGTTGGATAAAGAAGAGTCGCTAGAGGTGCGGGAGCATATTGTTGATGCTCTGGACAGGTCGGCCTGCCGACGTTTCCATGACCAGCTCCCTTCAATTTCTTCTCTTATTGTTATTTCCGTTTGAAGCCAGCTGCATGGGCGCGGTCCCCGCAGCCTAGTGGTCTTCCGCCGAGAGAATACGGGAAGGGGGGCGAGATCGTCTGCATGGGGTGATTGCATCTCTGCAGATGTTATGAACGCGGGGAATGAAGAGAATTGGAATGCTATATGGCTCTGTCAAAGAGGTCGTGAGCATCATTAATATTGTTTCGGTCAAGCACAAGAAAACGCATCTTGCCGAAGCGACTCCCAAATTGACTAGTTGCGGCACTGGCGTGACACCGGCTTGTAATCAGAGAAGATTATAATCGCATGATGCAATCACACTGGTTCCTTGATGACGGCCGTGTGTGTTGATTGCTAACTTTGGTCTGCTCCCTTGGGTCCGGTCACCAAAGTGGACGGCGACGATGAACTTTGTGGAGTTCAAGCTAGTTCAAGGAAGAAGTTTATCGTCAGCTGCCGCGACGGTGTCCCGTACTCAGCTCCAGCGGATAATCTTGGTGCCTGGAGGAGAGTGATCGAAAGCAGTCAACCCGCCGGCAAACCGCCGGAGGCTGAATCTTGGTCCGACAACCCGTTACTTTGACAAGTACGTGACAGCACCTGACTCTATCAGACCTTGTAACGTTCGTCAGAGTCAAGCTTAAGGTCCAAATCCTAGCCGAATAGCTAAACCTGTTGTATCATATCGGACAGTTATGATGGCTACCACATCACTGCCTTTCGACAATCTACCTGAACCAGTAGCGAGCTTAAATGAGATTGCTCTAGACGAGATACTCGACAGATCAGATCCCTTGCGACATCTCAGGACCGATGCCAGCGACTTCGCTCGAGATGACGAAGATGCTGTTGTCGTACCTTCGCAGCCGCGATCGATCCTTGGTGAGACAATCCGATTGTCATTTCCCGTGGACTCCCCGCTTGTATCAATATCACTCAAGGTTGATGCATCTCATGGCTGTGGTGGCATTGCTTGGCCGGCTGGTGAGGTTCGGTTCTTTTTTTCTGGATGCTAGAGCAAGGCATTTGATGTGATGCAGGTCTTATCAAATTACATCGCATTTCGAGGCATCGGGTATCTTCAAGGCAAGAATATTATCGAACTCGGGAGTGGAACGGGACTGGTTGGTCTTGTAGCAGGCGCACTCGGTGGTATAGTCTGGATCACCGATCAAGCGTTCGTCCCTACACGTTTTATCGCTTATTGCAGCTGTCTCAGCGAAGTCGAAATTCTTCCAGCCCGTTACTGGGTATGATGCAACAAAATGTCACGCTGAACGATCTGCAGTCCTGTGTCTCTGTACGCGAACTCAATTGGTAAGATGATCTTGACTTGTTTAAAAAGCTGTGCACCATTGACTTTGTGCTAGGGGAGAGACGCCGCCCTCGGACATACCCCGTCCTGAACTGATCCTCGCAGCAGATTGTGTTTACTTTGAGCCTGCTTTCCCTCTTTTGGTCCAGACCTTATCAGAGATGGCCGTCAGTGGCAGTACAGAAATTTTATTTTGTTACAAAAAGAGACGTAAGGTGAGCATCAGATCTTTAATTTGATGATTTGTCCGTACTAGCACTGCCCTGTAGGCAGACAAACGGTTCTTTACAATGTTAAAGAAGAAATTCGTCTGGAAAGAGGTACGAAACCTTCTTTGGTTTCTCGAGCCAGATAACAGGTTGATAACCAGTGTTCGCAAGGTGGAGGACGACCCAAATCGCGGAATTTACAATCACGAAGCCATCTCGCTTCTAACTCTAACAAAGCGGCTATGTGCATGAGGCTTGTCAAGTGACTGCTTTACCACTATTCTGGGCTGGAGTAATTTCAATACCCCGTTGCTTCTCAAGAGATGGGTGCAAGAAGCGCTCCGATGGCGTAGACTTCCATGGCAGTGTAGCATGCATGAATTGAGAGGCGATCGTTCTCGGTAATGATGTCCCGTGTATTGACTATGGCTGGGATGAAATGAAATGCCGTCAACACCTTGTAGTATACGCATGTACCATACAATCGGGTATGCAATGGGTGTCCGAAGGACTACTGTCCACCTAAGTTATGATTCTGATGACGGTGGGATGGTCTTGACCTTGGATGATCAGATCATGTGTCAGCAAATTTCTATGTAATCGACGGCGACGTCTGACCTGCAACCCATGAATTCCTTCAATTTCTTGTTTCAGTACTCGTGTCACAAGTCGATGTTGGTTCAAGGTCGAAAGGCCTTTAAATGCCTCACTTGCTATTTTGATGGCATAGAAGTCACCACAGCCTCCTGATATATAGTATCAGTCAGGTCAACCAATCTAATCGTGAGCTATGTGAGTGGCAAAAGAATCCCACCTGAGATGTCCTGCACGGCTAGCTCAGTTGGCAAAAACTTGTCGGTCAATTTATCATATATTAGCTTCTCTCCCTCAGAAAGGTTGGTCGGCGGAATCAGGTGGGGCTGGGTTGAAAACCTCCGGAGGGCTCGCGACGCTGCCAGTCCCCTCCTTAAGGTTAACATGGTGGTGTGGACGGAAACGGTACGGCGAGCATGTTGTGGCTGTGCACAATTTCGATCTGCGATCCTCAGAATTCGAATGTCCGGCAGTTCGGGTCCGGCGGTCTACGGGTACATCCGGGTCTGTCCGGATCCGTCCGCCTATGCCTGCGTCCGTCCGCCTGTGTACAGTCTTATCAATTGATTCAGTCCTGCTGCCTGCTGGCTGTCACTGTTGGACATGGGCACATTTTATCACTTACTGTGACTTCTCGAGAAAGATCCGGATGTCATCAGTTGTCTCTAGGCTACTTGTGTGCTTCATCATCCTTGCAACCAATCTCAAGGATGATATCATCCTTGTACTACAATCTGTGTTGGAGCCTGACATCTCTGGCAACAAGTCTTATAAAACTAGACATGATTGAGGCCCTTGAACTCGTACCACCACCATGGTCGAGTTTTTCCCACGCAAAATTTTGTGGGCAAGGTAGAGCTACTATGGCTCACAGTAACCAGCTGGCCTCCCCCCACAATAGAACAATATAAACACATCTCATGTCCAAGACCTGCAACCGATGAATGAATCTCTACGATAAGACACACCCACCCCAACCAAATGTCCCAGAGACAAAAACCCCCCATCACTCACACAACTGACCAATACCCTGAAACATGAGAAACAGCAGGACCTCACACCACCCAGACTAACACAATCAATCATACTAACAGTAGTATGGAATAAGAAAACTATGCACAACGTAAAATAAGTGACTCCAAACAACATTGTATTGACTATTACTACTAACAACCATCCCATGAGGACAGACCCTGTGCAAACATGCAGACCTATCACACTGCAGCAGTCCCCTACCTCTCAAATAGTCCCAGCCATGAAGCAATGCCCAACTCTGACTAGCAAACCTCAGCAAACTGAGCTCCAATCCACATTATAAAACCCCTGGTCCAACCAACAACAAAACCATCCACACCAAGATGAAAGACAAAGAACCCACCTCACTCAAAACCCTATCTCAAAACACCCACCCATACCCCACTACCACATGTCTGACATCCCAGACCCCATGCACAGGACCAAAGTACCTCCCACCAAATATCCTCCAAGATGACAACAGTATGTATCATATGTACCTTGTACCTTCCACCTGACCCTCCATCCCCCTTAGACCCCTGTTGTGAACATTCCAGCTGCAGCCTTGCAGGACATCATTTCCCCATAGTAGTCAAACACAGTACTCATAGTCCAAAGCTGTCTGAAGTCGTCCCAGGTACTTGCGACTAGTTCTGGACAGTTGCGCTCAGTTATGCACCTTCGTGTGGCATTGCGGTAGCCCTGCAGGTTCAAATCCCAAACTGCATCTCATCGCAACATGCATTGGTACTCCGCATCGTCCTCTCATGTCCTGTCCACGTCTGTCCATCCTCACTGGTGCATTATTAGTCTTTTCCCATTGTCTATTGATCGTCTGCAGACCGTTTTACATACTTTTCCCATACATGAGGCAGACTTAGCACTATTACATGTTACATCGTTTGGGCTCGCTTGTACATATGCGATTGCCTATACTGTCCCGGATTCATATGCATTCACTTATATATGGACTCAGGACTTGTATCTCATCACTTTCCTACTTTCCCTTCCTCTGAGTTGGTATTGTGGAGTCACCAGCATTAGTCTACTTCGCTCTTTGTCCTTGCGCAATTGATTGCAGTTCTCATTATCTTGTGCGAGCCTCTACACTCCTTGAGCATTCGACCCTTACTAGTTTATACCTAGAAACCTTGTCGCAAAGTTCTGGAACAGATCCTGGTAACTTTGCATCGCGTCCCGCATACCTGGTACCTTTACCCGTCATACCTGTCACCCGTTACCTGGTACCTGGATTCGTATACCTGGCTCCCTTCTAGCTATGTATATCCACGCTCTTTTACTCTGCATCTGCACTGCACTCATTTCGCAACTCATCCACAATCTGTATCTCGTATCTTCTTTGCATCGCTTGCGGAATCCGTTGCATAGATCATCATCCCAACTGCATCTTTCCCCTTGCTCTTACAACTTGAGGAACTGCTCTCAGAGCTATCCCTTTGGGTCGACTATTACTCTCGCACCTAACAGGATTGTCATGCTATCACTATAGTGAGCTTCTATGATTTCTCCCACACCCCAACTCCCCCCCCCCCCCCCCAACACTCCCACCCCCACCCCCCAGGAAACCAACAGGCCCTCCCATCCAGGAGACCTGCTTGTCTTCTGAGAGTTCAAAGTAACATCCTCCATGGAAGCACCAGCAACAAGCACCACTCAGAGTGACCTAAACAGTTCCATTCATGCCCCCACCAACATCACAGTTGACCAAGCTATGAGCACCCCTCCTAGCCCATCCACCACCCACACAAAAACAGTGGAGGAAGAAGCTATCCTTGCTCACCTGGCCCTGGTGGAAGCCAACAGATCCATTCTAAGTCAAAACGGCATCAATCACCGCACAATTCTCCCGCAATTTACCCCCACCCCCACAGGTGGCTTTCCAAAAGTCCACATGGCCCATTCTACACAGATATTTGACCACCTAGATAACAAGGTCCTGCTAGCTTGGTTCCAAGTTGAACACCCCAAGTTTATGGTTCGCGTATTTGACCACTACAGTAGAGACATTGTGGAGAAAACCGCTATCATTGCAGAGTGCCTGCATACTAGTATCTCCATCATAGTGGACTATATTCATCAAGAAGTGCCCCCAGTATGTGTCTCTCCCCTGCAACCCCAGGGTGGGAGAGGCTCCAAAGACTTCCCCATCAGATTCTTGGTGCACAAGGTACCAGAGGAGACCAGAAACCTAATTGTGAGCCAGTGCATCTGGTCCACAATGGACATAACCTTTGAAGTGCTCCCCTTCAATTGCACCCACCCCCCTGAGCTGCTCTTCTGCCTCTCTGGATTTACCACATCGGATGTAGAGATCGTCCGCAAGGCTGTGGCAGATGTTTGGTTGCTTGATGAAAATAGGCACCACATCGACAATACCTTTTCCATGTGTGGTTTCCAAGATGATGAGCTAGTCTACAAGGCTACTTGGGACCTTATCAAGTCCATCCACATCAAAATTCTAGACTTCAAGATCACAGGTGGACTATCAGTGCCTCGCTTCAACATTTTCACCACTAGTCCTACTAATGACCTGAAAACATGGACGGATCTACAGGGTTTCCTGCACCTTTTAGAGTACCTGACGGGCCTAGACAGCTGCAGAATAGCCGTGGTGCTTTACCCATGTCAAATTTGCCACTCACTTGCTCATCCATGCGGCCTGTGCCCCTTCCCAAACATCCCACAATGGAATGGCCCAAAGCTGAATAATCGCACCTCTGCCAACACGTCTTGCCAAATGGGGAGATCCAGGGGCAGAGCAGGATGAAACATGTAATACTGCCATATACGACACCATATCCAGTACATACAGCTATGTAAAGTCCTCAACCCATGAGATGTACCCTCCTAAACCCCTCTCAATCACACCATGTACCCACATACCACCTATACACCTGTACCCCATTATATCATACCCTTGAATGCAAACCTGTGACTACCCTTAAAAACCACTGAATAAGAACCAGCATCAACGTTTCTATAAACAGGCCTGGAATCTGTTAAAATGTGACACATTGAGACAGCAAGGATGGCTCAAAGAGATGTGAGCCACCTACTCAAGACTCTAAGCCCAAATATACTGGTTGTATCTATGAGACAGGAAAGCGAGAGTCGTCTCAAAAAAAGCATGGTGCATACCAGACCATGGAAACCTATTTAGGTTTGGACAAGTTGTGCTGAGAGGCTGAAGTTCTCATTAGTAGTGAATCCTTAATGTTCAGGGCATTAATACTCATAAACATGCTAACATAGTCCACTGATAGACAGCCAGGATATGTTGTCTCTAAGCTACAAACATGACTGTTAAGTAGCTCTAGTACCACAGTCACCCCAAATAATCATAACACTCCCTCCCCCAACCTGGTCTCTATGTTGGTCTTGGCTCTCACCCCCCTGGATGTGGAGGAGGGCCACTTCAAGCTGCTGGGTGGCCCTCCAATGACCGTCTTTGGGGTTCTGGAAGTGGAACAGCCCTACATGGGCAACAACCTACTCCTGTGAATAGCAGAACCACCTCAAACACAATCTCAAATCAACGACCAAACACCGTGCAAACACAACAGCACGCACCAAGAAATAACAACATCCCTACCCCCACAATGAGCCTGCTACCCAGCCAACCAAATACCCACATAGCAAATGATCCCCACCAGACCCAAACAACAAGCCAAATGCCCTATGGAAACATGAACAAGAACTGTAAAATGAGAGTGAACATAAAATTAGCATCTTTAAACATAAAAGGGCGTGCCTCACCATGCCTTGGACAAAGTCCCATATCCAAATGGAAGCTAGTAAACCAGACAATGAGGGACCAAAGAATTGGAATACTATGCCTACAGGAAACACACCTATGTCCCAACCATCAAGCTCAAACAGACAGCTTATATGCATGAAGGCTACACATACTGTACTAAATTTGAGCAACCCAATATGCCCAAGCAACTCAGCTGGAGTAGCCTTCATCATAAACAAAGAACTTGTAAACATGACAAGTGCAAAGATGATAACCATTATACCAGGGCGTGCTGCTGTGCTGTCAATAAAATGGCACAACAATAACAATATTAACATAATGAATGTATATGCACTGAACAATGAGAATGAACACCCGAACTTCTGGAGCAAAATAAGAACCGAATGGCCCAGACTCACCCTCGGATTCCTTGACTTCATGATGGGTGACTTTAACATAACTGAAGACCCAATCAACCGCGCACCAGCCAGACTCGACAACGAAAATGCCATTGAAGCTCCGCATGACTTGAGAAACAAACTAAGAATACAAGACTCACGGAGAACTGAAAACCCCGACAAAAGACAATTCACCTTTAGCAGCAACCATCACACACTGTCCTGACTAGACAGAATTTACACATCAGACAGCCACACCAAGAGCTTAATCAACTGGAACTCATAAATCAGCACAATACCCACAGACCACAAAATGGTCTCAGTCAGATTTGCACTGACCGGTCTACCCCATATCAGAAAGGGCCGCTGGTCCTGGCCTCCAGGATTACTTAACAATAAAAGACTAATCAATGAAATCATCAAAGTGGGAACTGCAGCCTAAAACAACATTGAATCACATACCCAAAGAACACATGAAACCAACCCCCAACAAATGTGGCACACCTTTAAGAAAGACATAAACAAATTGGTGAAAGACATAGCCAAAAAACATCTAAACAAGATCAACAACAGAATAAGAACCCTAACAAAGGACTTACAGAAAATAAACAATGCTCCTGACATTGACATATCAGAAGACACGAGAATTAATGGAATCCTGATAGAGCAAGAAATCAGCCACCTCCAAAAGAAGAATCAACAAAGAGCAAACCTCAAAGCTCAAGTGAAATGGGTGACTCACGGGGAGATGATAAGCAAGTACTGGTCCAACATGAACAAACAAAAATCTCCAAGGGACATCATACACTGCCTCATTATCCCAAACACCAACTGCTACACAACAAAGTTAGAAGATATGGCAAACATTGCAAAAACATACCACAATGAAACACAATTGGCAGACATATCGCCAGATGATGAAGACATGAGAAGAGAAGCTAGACAAAAAACCTTAGCAGAAATACTAGCGGAACAAAAAATAGACGTACCACCTGGCCAAATGACTGAAATCCCAAAAGAAGAACATATACTAGAAGCACCGATGTCTTCGAAGTCAGGTAGCACACCCAGCATTGATGGAATCCCATATGACATATGGAAACTACTCCATAGTAAACACACTGAGGTGCAACGTAAAGAAAAGCCAAGCTTTAACATCATTAAGACAATGATGGTCATGATGAATGATATTCAACTATTTGGTGTGACCAAGAACTCCTCATTTACCTTGGGATGGATGTGCCCTATATTTAAAAAGAAAGAGCATGCGAAAATAGAAAATTACCACCCTATCACCCTCCTAAACACAGACTATAAAGTACTCATCAAAGCACTGGCCATCCAAGTAGCCAAAGTCACCCATAAGATGATCCACCCGAACCAAAGTGGATTCATCTCAAAATGATCCATATTCGATCTGATATGCCTCGCGCAAACTATGACCACATATGCAGACCTGATGGAAGAGAACGGTGCCATCATTGCACTTGACCAAGAAAAAGCATACAACAAAATCCATCACACATATCTGTTTGAAACATTGAAAGTTTTTAACCTCCCGCCATTGTTCATAAACACCGTCAAAAACCTGTACAAATCAGCATATACCCATGTTGCAATAAATGGCTTCCTGAGTGCCCCATTCCAAGTGACAAGAGGAGTGCATCAGGGAGACCCACTGTCCTGCCTACTATTCGACTTAGCGATAGAACCACTAGCATGTACCCTATGAAACTCACCGAAAATACAAGGCTACCAAATACCTGGCATCCAAGACAGAATCGTAGTGAACATGTACGCCGACGACACGACAATATATCTCTCAAATGAAGACAAATATTCAGACCTAGAGGACATCCTGAAGAACTGGTGTTTAGCATCAGGCGCAAAATTCAATCTAGGAAAAACAGAGATCCTCCCCATAGGGACTAAAACTCACTGGGAAAACATAATGAAATACCACAAACTACACACCTCAGATGTCCCCTGGCACAAATCAATAATGATAGCAAGAGATGGAAACCCAATCAGAACCCTAGGAGCATGGATTGGCAATGAAATAGATAACACCACCTCCTGGGAACCGACCCTCACCAAAATTGAGAAAAGCCTATTGAGGTGGAACCTCTGCCACCCATCCCTAGATGGGAAAAGATTGAATGTACAAATGATTGTTGGAGACATGAACCAATTCCTGACTAAAGCACAAGGAATGCCTAAACCAATAGAAGTGGCACTAATCAAAACAATATGCACCTTCATGTGGAATGGAAAGAAAACCCCTCCAATAAGCCTACAACAACTAGAAAGACCCATAACAGAAGGCATACTTGGTCTCCTAAGCATCAGTGTGCAAAACAAAGCAATAGAAATTACCTGGATTAAAAGCTACCTGGATTTATCTGACACCAGACCGACTTGGGCATCAGTGACAGACACTATCTTCAACACCCTAAGACCAAATAGTACCCATGACCTTGACAACACAAACACATTGCTAACCTCATGGCATCCACCATCCCAAGGGCATCAAGCAAACTGCCTCCCTAAAATAATAACGAACCTCTTGAAATCCACATGAAAATATAATGTGAACCTTGCACCCCTGAAACTATCAGAAAACCTCAAAAACCTACTACCAGCCTGGGACCACCTCGGCGCCCCACCCAAGACATACCACAAAATGAAAGACCAATGCCTGCAACAGATACACAATGTTAGATCAGTAAATGACCTCAGAACAGTCACAACAAGAATAAATGATGGATCTCACCACTCCAATGCAACATGCCCCTGCATAGACTGCATCGAAAACAGACTAGCTGGTTGCAAAAACCCTGCAAGGTGTGCAAGAGCAGCACAACAGATCTTAAGTAAGCTGCACCCAAAGTTCAACCACAATACCTCACCGAAATGAGACGACTTAACCCTGACCCACAGAAGGTTAGAGAAAAATGCTCAAATGAGATCTTGAACGAACAGTGAAATCACCTTCGACCCATCTACCACAGCCAAGGACAACCTCACCGACTGCTTCTGCATATTTGTAAACCCAGACAGAATGATCCCAATCACAGCATACCGACTCCAAGCCCCAGCAGCAAACAGATGGACAGTAGAAGAACCGCTGACAATGTATACCAACAGTTCCTGCATTAACAATGGTAAATACAATGCAAGATGTGGTGGCAGCATATGGGTGGAAGAAAACCACCCACTAAACTATGCAATACGAATACCTGGGACACGACAATCCAACCAAATTGGAGACATTGCAGCAGTCCTCATTGCCCTTCAAACAGCCAACACATCGGCTCCTAAGATAGGGCTCATGCACAACCAACTAACATCACATGACCAAGGGTGACTTTTGCATGACTTTGGAGTGTACAGCTAATGGCCATTGTAAATGTCACTTTTTAGCAAAAAAAATTCCACAGTCTTCTTTGTATTTGTATTTGTATTTAGAACAACTCTGTGGGGCTGGATTTTTGAAAAATTGAGAATTGCAAGTGCCATTAGAAAAATGAGTCTTATGGGCTTGGAAATGAAATCTTTGTGTGTGACAATTAGGAGGTAACACTATGAAAAAGGTAAACCTTCACCACTGTGTCCACATCCTCAGACCACTGCACCGCAGGCTGCACAATGCCAAAGCGTGCACTGGGTAACCTGAAGAATCTTGGTGCATATGCTACAAGGAACACTAAGAAAACCAGGCTCAACCAGGCACAAGCCAAAGACAAGGAAAATGTGCAGGTAAACTTTGAACTTGGAGACACCACTCATTTTCCATGTCTGACATCCTTATCAGCCTGCGGGTATTGACTCTCCTTAATTAAACACTTCACCTTCCATAGTTATGTTTAATCTTCCATTCTCACTCAATATAGAATTAATCTTCGATGCTGCCAAGATAATTGAGACATGGGAATCACTTTCAGCAATGTCTAGCCTCGACATTGAGAAAATCTTCACTACAGCTGATTGTGACCATGATGAGCCAGGAATTGATGGCAACAACTCACCTGAGCAGGCTGAGCCGGAAATCAATGGTGATGAAGATGATGAAGAAGCAGATGAAGACATTTTTGAGGACAAGCCTCCACTTGGGGCAAATGCAGAGCTCGGAGTGTGTCCTGAGGGCACAGGGCTTGCATGGGAACTCCAGAAGCCACCCAACATCTCTGAGACTGCGAGTGCACTTGAAGATGTCAAAACCATGCTGAAGTCACCACAAAACACTGGCCATGGCTATAAGGACACCAAGCTGGAAAACTGGACAAAACTATGGCTCGAATTGATGGCATCATTCCTCACCCATTACACAAACCCCTGCTCTCCCGGATATCAGGTTTGGATGGCTGCATCATTGCTGACAGCAAATGGGAAAGGAAGGTTGAGTTGGTGGGCACAGGAACTTCAAGAGGCAACGAAAGCCTACGTGCAGGATCATAACAATGTCCCCATCAATCCATTTGGTTGGAGATGCAGATCATCATGGCTTGATGATCCTGACGTTGCTAATGAGATCCATGAGTACCTTCAATCCATTGGCACTTATGTCCATGCAGAAGACATTGTTACATATCTGGATAATGAAGAAGTCAAAACATGCCTGAAGATGAAAAAAACCATCTCCTTGGCAACAGCAAAGCACTGGATGAAGCATATGGACTACTGTTGGGTTCAGGATCACCATGGTCAATATATTGATGGTCATGAGCATGAAGATGTTGTCTATTATTGTCAGCATGTTTTGCTGAAGAAATGGGCAGAGGAGGAAGCAAAAATGCATACCTGGGGAAAAGATAATGAAGAGATCTGTAATACCAAGTGGCCTCTGTGTGTCTGGTTCCACGATGAAAGCACATTCTACACTAATGACCGCAGAAAGTCAAAATGGGTGCACAAAAACACAAGTGCCACTCCATACACAAAAGGGGAAGGGGCTTCTCTGATGGTTGCTGACTTCGTGTCAGCAGATCATGGATGGTTGCGATCTCCTGATGGAAAGGAGTCAGTGTGGATATTATTTAAGGCGGGAAAATCACGTGATGGTTATTTTTCAAATGAAGAAATCCTCATGCAGTTCAAGAACACCATGGCAATTGTTCAAAAGCACTGGCCCAATGGGGACCACATGTTCATCTTCGATAATGTGACAACTCATCTCAAGCGCCCTGATGGCTCTCTCTCTGCATGCAAAATGCCTACAGGAACACCTAGAGTTGGGACAAACTGGGGTGTTGAGGTAACAGCAAGGAATCCAGAAGGGAAGATTATTTATGGTGTTGATGGGAAGCCCACAAAGATAAAGATCCACATGGCTGATGGCACCTTCGAGGATGGTTCCCCCCAGTTGTTCTATTTCCCCGAGGGCCATCCACATGCAGGTATTTTCAAGGGCATGGTAAAAATCCTGGAGGAGTGCAGTTATGGCAATATGGTAAATGTTCATGCAGAGTATAGGCTGAATTTTGCATGTATGTAAGCCTGGTGTCAAGAATTGCTGCTGTCAACGGATGGTGTACAATGAACCTGACTTTGTGAATGTCAAATCTATACTCAAACTTGCTGCTGAATCACACAAAATCTCAGTACTGTTCCTTCCAAAGTTTCACTGCGAGCTCAATTTTATTGAGCAGTGCTGGAGGCATGCCAAGCGAGTATACCGCCTGTTATGCACACTGTAACACAGGGACTTGGATGGAATACGACAGAGGTCTCTGATGAGAGAGATTTCTCTGAAGCTGGTTGTCTTCGACGTTTGCCTTGGGTAAGGCCTTATGACGTGAACGGTGACTGCGAGCACGTGGAGTGTGCAGTCACAAAGGCTAAGTCCTGTCTAGGACTTTGTACAAGGTAGCTAGACGAGGTGTCTAGCTAAGCGGAGGTGGCTTTGGAGCTTAGTTATGTCTAAGACAAGTACAAGTTGATCTCTAGCCAACTAGGCTAAATACCAAGTAGATTCAAGTTAAGGGAAATACAATGGTAAGTAGGTCGATGTGGGAAACAACTCCGCTGTAGGCGGATATAATGTTAGGTCAAATGCTATACCTGCTGCTTCACTTGCAAGGCAAGAACGTTCGACCCTAAAGGGGTCTGCTACTGATGTAAGTCTGATAGTGAGTATCTAAGGTCACAAAAAGGTAAAGGAACAAGTCTGAAGGTATGTGGACCAAGTCCGGAGGTCAAAACGTCAGATCCAAAGGTAATACTACCAAGTCCGAGGCACGGGAAAGTGGGTCAGAAGCTTCGGGTTGTTGGGTTACAGGGAATAGCAAGGGAACAGGTACGGAAAGCATTGGACTATGTCCGGAAACAAGGGAAAGTCAATGGAAACAAGTGACAAGGGTTGCAGGTGCGGAATGGGTGAGAACCAGGTATATTCAGCCAGGTAACAGGTAATGACAGGTATGTGACCAAGTAGATGGGAAGTCCCACCTACAGTAAAGTAATGTTCTTGGTCATACTATCAGTCCTATATAACTAGCTATGTAGAAATCCGGAATATTGAAAATAGGAAAACATCAGGTCTGGTGATATGTAAACTAACATGCGGTGCTGCGGACCCATGAGAACACAGGTAATAATGCTGCCTATTGCATCAGTCATGGGAAATGAGCTACTATGCACTAGTGGGGATGGACGGAATGGACAGGACATAGGATGGACGGGTTTCCGAAGGTATGCGAGTGGGTCTGGTGGATATCCGATGGTAGTCCAGTGGGTCTGAGGCTTGGAGAGCACAGGAAAGCGTCGGGTTTGAGCAAGCTTCAGCGGAGATGACTGGAGTGACTGTCCTGATGTCCGGACAAATGGGCTTTTGACGTACTCCATAAAATAGGCCTTTGTGAGGCCATAGCCAGAATGCTCCTTACATCGACTACTTATAGGGAATTGGTATCATAGTTCAAGCTGAGACTGAACTATAGTGGTGAAGGGTAAGTACTAAAGGAGATGTGTTTGGAATGGTGAGCTAAGTATAGTACATGAGTCATGTATGAGTCAGAGATAAGAATAGACGTGAGTCATCAATCGTAGATCAGGGTCGAGGGAATCGACAAGGGTTGATCAGGAAAGGCAATCAGGCCTAAGGGTTTGTACAAAGGGTAAAGAGTAAACAGGAACAGTACTGGAGAGCCAGTAACCAGTCAAAGAGATGTCCATGGGGTTTGCTGAAATGGCAGTGACCTCTGATAGCACAGCGTGCTTGGATTTGGGTGTAGCCAGTACATGTGGTGTCATTTATAGGGGAAAATGAATAGGGGCTATGTTAACTGTAACACCACCAAATGCCACCCTCAGCTAGAGAGGAAGATCTGGTGAAGAATGTTGTTGATGTGCTGGAGTCTGTGGCTGTGGGGCAGATGCAGAAGTAAGCCCCCTTTTTATTTGATTGTTTTGTCTCACCTGAAAATTCAGATATGCATGCTGTTCTCACAGATTCATGGACACTTATAAAAAGGGTCTAACAGGAAAACAAGCGGCATGAGCAAGCAAAAAATACAGAGGTCATTGAGTTCTCCCTTACACTATTCTTGCTGAGCTCGAGAGGGCTGGACTTCAATACTAGTATCATTCACCTATCATTTCATATAATCTATTGTACCTAGCATATACAGCATCTCCCGGTTCATTAATTACATCTAACTAGTAACTACATAGCACAGTTATACTACAATGTACAATACATACAATACATGCGATCCTCTTGTTCTTTCAGGTCACACACCGGTCCCTGCATGTTGGTATTGGTCACATTGGGTCACAGGTTGGTTGGTTGTGCATGAGCCCTATCTTATCAAAATTATCACAGACTCAAAGTATGTTATACAAGGACTAACCACTCACCTAGACCAATGGGAGGACATCAGTTGGATTGGGATAGACAATGCAAAACTCTTTAAAGTGGCAACCTTCCACCTACGACGGAGATCAGCACCCACGATACTCCAATAGACAAAGGGACATAATGGAGACATTGGAAATGAGAGAGCCGACCAACTCACACTGACTGGCACCAAAAAACCTGAACCAGATATAATAGACACATATGTACCAAGAAACTTTGACCTACAAGGTGCCAAACTGACCAAGATAACCCAAAAATTAGTGTATCAAGCAATTATAAGGACCACACACCACAAATACAAACAAACAACCTTGGCACTGCTAGACATTACAAGACATGCAGTTGAAAAGGTAACATCCACTCTGGAAACCGATGAATCAATCTGGAAAAGCTGTTGCAATAAAGACATTTCCAGGAAGATACAGATGTCCCTATATAAGACACTCAATGATGCATATCATATAGGAGATTTATGGTCACCAATACCTACCTTTGAACATAGGGCTCTCTGCCAATGATGCCAAGACAAAACTGAATCCATGGAACATATTCTGATCACCTGTGATGACCCAACTAGGAAGATTGTCTGGAAACTGGGAAAGGACCTCTGGCCGATGAAATATAGTCAGTGGCCCGAACCACACATAGGTTTGATCTTAGGATGTGGAGCCCTGCAGATCCCTCTTGGACTGAATAACAATAATGAACCCTGCCGGAAAACCACAGCTCTGACAAAAGGAGCATCTCAACTAATGAAAATACTAGTTTCAGAATCAGCGTACCTGATATGGACCCTTAGGTGCAAAAGGACAATCAGAGGATCAACACATGAAGAAAAGACTATTGAGAAATGGTGGGTGACCATGCTAAACAGAAGACTACAACTAGACCACGCACTGGTGTGCAAGACCAAAAGAGACACCAAAATGGCAACTATAGTAAAAAACATGTGGTCAGACACTATTTGCGGCCCCTCAACCCTACTACCACCCCCCAACAATGACTGGATGACTAACCTTGAGGTTTTAGTAGGTATCAGACTACCCTGGCCCTCGCAGACTGTGGTAGCCAGGTAGTATTTAGAGTCCCACACTACTCCTAGATTATGGAGTGTGCATAAGTAATGTTTTCCCTCAGACAACTCCTAGTAGGTGTTGCTATAAGTGTTTATGCAGAGCCAGACAGAGTCAGTTGCTGTGTAATAAACCTGCTTTTCCAAAAAAAAAACTAGACACATATCAATCCTCAGTCTTGTGGAAGTGACTGTATTATTATATATACCTAGACACACATCAATCTATTGTGATATCATTAGTGTCTAGATGGTGTGTAAGAGGTAACAAAACATACCCTCAGTCTCATGGAAGTGACTAAGGGAAAAGGAAAAACATAAGGAAACAACTATATGAGTATCCATGTTGGAATACCAACAATTGTACTCTGTGTTGTGTCACATGCATATCCATGCATCAACACTCCTCCTTAATGCAATGCATATCTCCTCCTTGACTGAATCACTAGAATCCCAGGTTGTTGCAAAGACACTCATGGTCCTTCTTAGCAAGAGCCTTAGTAGAATTAAGTGCGATGTTGTCCCTTAAGTGAACATAGTGAAGTTTGAGTTGGCAAAGGGATACACATTCACAAATGGAGTGGTAAGGCATATTGATATGTTTTACACAGGTATGGAAGGAAGAATCTTCAGTCAGGATAATGGTGCCATTGTTATTGTACATGAGGGGGAGGAGGCAGAAGATTGAATGAAACCAAGCTTGAGAAGTAAGGTGCATAACCATTTGATTTCTTTGCCAACCTCAGATGCCATGAGGTATTTGACCTCACATGTGGATAGGGATATGGTTTTTTTGTTGGCAAGCACTCCATGTAATGAAGCTGCTGCCAAGTGAGCAGCAGTAACTACTGAAGGAACAGCAAGTATCTGGACAACTGGCAAGGTCACTATTGGTATAGGCAATAAGATGGGCTATATGATCACTACTGAGGATGAGCTGCATGTCATGAGTGCCTTTAAGATATTGCACCACATATTTCACCACTTCCCAGTGTGCATAACCATAGTATGAGTTGAGGAATTTGCATAATTGCTGGACTGTGTATGTGATGTTGGGTCTGGTACCAATGATGAGATACATCAGAGAGCCAATGAGGGAACAGTAAGGAGTGTGTGACAAAAGGTCATGTTCTGCATCAGAACAAGGGGAGTGATCATGGTGCAACAGATGTAAGCCTGGTTCCATAGGAATAGAGACAGGTACAGCATCTGTGAGTCCGAATTGTGAGACAATATGATCAGTGAGAGCTGTTTGCAACAATGAGATAGTGTGGGCTGGACAGTCATAAGCTATGATAATTCCCAGGCAGGATGTGCATCTCTCAGTTCTTGTTACAACCATGCTGGAGACCCTGTAGAACTTGAAAGTACATACAAGGTTGTGCAAGGAACTAGGGATGGATCTGGAGGGCTTGGCTTCAGCTCATGTCCTGTACCCCTTACCTGAGTATGTGCCCTTAACTCCATAGAGGCTAGAACAGAAGTCTGAAGTAGTCTGGAGAAGACTGGTGTGGGAAACAACTCCACACTAGGCAAATATAATGTTGGGTGAATGGTATGCCTGCTACTTTACTTGCAAGGCAAGAACACTCGACTCTAAAGGGATCTGCTACTGATATAAGTCTGATAGTTAGTGTCTAAGGTCAGTGGAAAGGCAAGAGAACTAGTCCGAAGGTAAGCAAACAAGTCCAAGGGTCAAAATGTTGGGTCTGATGGTATAGCACCAAGTCTAATGCACAGGAAAGTAGATCCGAAGGTCCAGGTCGTCGGGTTACAGGGAATAACAAGGGAACAGGTAAGGAAAGTGTCAGACTATATCTGGAAAACAAGGAAAAGCCAGGGAAAATAAATGACAAGGGATGCAGGTGTGAGACAGGTGTGAAATGGATGAGAACCAGGTATATTCAGCTAGGTAACAGGTAAGGACAGGTATGTGACCAAGTATCAGGGAAGTCCCCTCTACAGTAAGATAATGTGTATGGTCATACTGTTAGGCCTATTATCTAGCCACATAGAAATCTGGAATACAGAAAGTAGGAAAACATTGGGTCAAATAATATGTAAACTGTTATGAGGCACTGTGGATGTGTGAGAACACAGGTAATAACACTGTCTACTGCATCAGCCATGGGAAATAAGCTACTATGCATTAGTGGGGTTAGACGGTGTCACGCACCAAACATGTTTGGTAGTGAGAACATGGTTTTTATTTATATCTTCATTTCCCATATCATTCCTTACTCACCTTTTCATTTGTTTCCCTTCCTTTCCTTTAATTTTTCGATTTTTCAGCGATTTTCAACAGTATTACAGCATCCCACATTTTTATGGCATCCCGCCTTCAACATGGTTGATTCACTTTTCCCCCATTCACACACTTCCAATGCTCTCCCATCTTCACTCACTACCCTCCCAGACAACCTCAGCATCAGCCAGACCATGCCACATGCACCAATACGTCGAAAATTGCATTTTTATTCATCCTGTCCTCATCTCCCTACCATTTCCAATCCTCTTCAGCAGCTTATATTCATCGAACCATGCAAACCATTATCTACTTGCACCTCACCTCCATGATCACTGTGGACACCATGCCATTCCATCCTCACACTCACCAAAGATTGCAAACCACCAATTCACCATGCAGAAGACCAATCCCTTTATCATGCTGGGGAAGTGTCTTACAGACTGTGTATATCCCATGATCCCTGCATGTCAACATTCTGCACCAACAACCACATGACATCTCTGCAGCAGAGCATTCGGATCATGACACCATCATGACATCATAGCATCATCACTCCATTCCATTCTCCACTGCCCATATGTTGCGTCACAGCTCTTGCATCATCACCACACAGCACTTTGTCATGCTTGCACAGCAATTGGTCATGATGACTTAGGTCATGAGTCATGGTTTGTAATGGTCACAGCCCTGCTTTATCATCACTTTTTCATTCTCTGACTCATTCTTTGTCCTTATGACTCATTCTTTATCCCTATGACTCATTCTCCATTCTTATACATAGGATTTGTTCTATTTTTCGAAATTGCTCAGTAATTACCTCCGAAGCACAGCACATTCATTCCATTCCCCCCTTTTATTGCCCTCTTCATTGCCTTACTCATTGCCTGGAGCGTTGCTTTGCATACACAGACATATGCAGGTACTCTATTCTATATAAATCCCTGTACTTTAGCTACAGAAAATCAACTTATCCAGTTCACCATTTCATGTCCAGTTCTCTCTGAAGCCTCAGTTGGCTTCACATTTTTCATCCTTCCACATCTTCTTGGACCTTGTTCACCTGAAACACTATCCCACTGCTATTCTATTCATTCAAGTCCAGTCCAGTATCCTTGCTGTCCATGTACAGCCTTATTCTTTCTTCATCCTCCAACACAGCTAGGTCACTCCAGACTTAGTTGTGCTCATCTATCTCTATCCTCCAATGCCTAAACCCCTCACACTCGAAGTGTGTGGTGTACTACCAAGGGTTAGGCCACCCAACTGAACAACTACTGTACCCAGTGCTTCTCAGCATAAGGACCACTGAGCAGTAGCATTGCTAGATTTGTTGTTTTGTTGTGGTTTTCAACTGACCAGCAACAAAGATCAACAATGGGACAGACAGGACATAGGATGGATGGGTTTCTGGAGTATGCAAGCAGGTCTGGTGGATATCCAATGATCTCTAAGGGTAGTCCACTGGGTCTGAGGTTCAGAGAGCATGGGAAAGCATTGGGTTAAGCAGGTTTTGTCAGGGATGACTAGGAATAACTGGTCTGATGTCTGGACAAACTGGGCTTCTGATGTACTCCATAAAATGGGCCTCTGCAAGACTACAGATTGAATGTTCACTACACTGGGGCTGGATGAAGGAGCAGGTCTGGTGGACTTCTGGAGTGTAAAGGAGAAACTAGAGTTGGATCTCCTGTAAGGAGAATCCCAGTATATACATAGATGAAATGGGAGAGGAAATAAGAGGTAAGACTACTCTGGACAAAGTCTGGAGTAGAACAGAATGGATGTAGACTACCCAAGGGTCGAGGTGGAGGTGTAGTCTTTGGATAAAGGTCCAGAGACTCAGAGATGGTTGAGACATGGAGTTCCAGCCTGAGGTAATGATAAGAGTAAAGGTAAAGGTTACCTGGACAAAGTTTGGAGTAATAATGGAAAAGGGAAAGGTCACCCTAAGGAGAAGCGGAGGTATAGTCAATAGGGACAGGCCCCAAGACTTAGAGTAGGAAAGGACATGAAGATACAATCCAAAGAAAAAGAGGGAGAACAGGACCCATAGGGTACAACAAGGTCCTTAGGGACAATAAATTCAAACTGAGGACTACAGGAATGTTACAGGAAGTTTGTATATTGTAGGGACTATATCAAACTTAAAGGATCAGTAAGCAAAGTCTGGAACTATGAGTGGAGTACATGGAGGAACTTCTGAGGCTATGGGCGGAGCACATGGAAAACTAATGGATGAGTAAGACAGATCACAGATATGAAGTCAGAAATGAGAATGAGGAGTGGATTCAATAAGCAGAGTGGGAATGTACATAACCAAGGACTGGAGGAACAGAGGATAACTATAAGGGGAAGGATTCAGCTTAGTAAATAATATGAATGGGGATCTGGTGATTGTGGGAACAAGAGCTGGAGATATGTAACAAGACAGAGTCGGAGCTGAAGAGATATAGAAACTAGAGGGCAGAGTCCAGGTACTGGTGGAGATATAGACAAGAAGTGGACTGAGGTCAGGAGCCAGAGGGAAGTCTAAGAGCTAGTTCGGTAACCCAAGGTAAGGTGAATTTGCCAACTTAAAAGGATTATATAATGTCAGCATGGTAGATGCCACCGATGGCTGAGCACTGAGTCTCAATCCAACATCAGTACTAGACTCATTATCTATCAGACCATCGCTTACTGTCTTGATGGACACCATTGACCCCTTAAGCCAACAGCTCACTTGGGCTCGGACTGCTCAGCCACCAGGTGGTCTGGCATCCAAGTGAGATCACATGTGAATTCTCCAACATATTGGACTGCTAGTCAGTGTGCTTCTTACTACTACAGAGTCCTTACTACAAGACTTTATGTATATCCGAGCTATATCATACATCAGCCCTCTCAGGTCAAGAGTGGGTCACAGAGCTCATTATAGGCCACCCAGAGCATATACGTTGTGAACTTGGGATGTGTGCAGATGCATTTCACTCACTTATAGAGGAACTTTGCACCTTGGGTCATGGAAGTTCACACTATGTTTCCCTCAAAGAACAACTTGCCATATTCCTATATACATGTGTTACAGGACTGACTGTCTGTCATGTTGGTAAGTGCTTTCAACGGTCAAATAATATGATTTCAAAGTAAGTTGATTGTTATCATTATTTATGATGGTAACGAGCTCACACCTAATCATAGATATTTCTGCAAAATATTATCCATTTTCGCATCTTCCCTGTTTTATACTAATCATGTACACTCTCCTGATGACACCTACCATGCCCCAAGCAAGATCTGTAATGACCCCAAGCTCTGGCCCTATTTTAAGGACACTGTTGGTGCAATTGACAGTAGTCACATCCATGCTCACCCCCCTTCATCTGATCACCCCACATATCAGAATTGCAAAGGCTTCATTTCACAAAAATGTCTCTTTGCCTATGACTTCAACCTCAAGTTTTCATTTGCTCTCACTGGCTGGAAGGGATCTGTTACAGATGCACACCTTTATGATGAGGCTCGTCCAAGCGGCTTATATATCCCTCCCAGCAAGTATTTTCTAGCAGATGCAGGGTTCCCTTTATGCCATGAGCTCCTAGTCCCCTACCATAGTGTCCATTATCATCTAGCTGAATGGGGACGTGCTAATATCAGGTGCATTTTATTTCCTTTTTACTTGAAAATTGGAATATCTATTCTATGTTTGCAGACCAGCAAATAAAGAAGAGCTGTTCAATTTGTGACATGCATCTGCTCAAAATGTGATCAAGCATATCTTTGGCATGTTAAAACACCATTTTCACATTCTCTTACTGTCACCTGAATATCCTATGGCCATCCAGGCACGTATAGCTGTTGCCCTCTTACTGTTGCCCAAATGTACTGTGATCATCTAGGCATGTATACCTGCTGCACTATGCACTATCCATAATTTCATATGTGCCCATAACCCTGATGAAGGAGCACACATGGATGAGCCAAATGACAATGAACACTTCAATTATGATAACCCTCTGCACCAAGGAATCCCTGACAACAACAACAATGAGTTTGATGAAGGTGAAAGCATGAAAGAAGTGCGTGATCATATCGCGCGCTGCATGTGGGAGGATTATCAAAGCATTGTGCAGCAGTGGGGTTCATTAGATGATTCCTTCGATGACAGCGACAATGACATGTAGTAGTACAACTCATATATTCATGTGACAAGTAGTAGTAAGACAATTGTACTGCTAAGAATTAGGCCTAGGAGGGAGTATCATAGGTTGAATTCCCAACTGCTGGGCCATTAAAAGAATGAAAACATGGCACATGTCCTTGTCAGTGGTTTGCATGTATATATCAGTAGCTGCAGGGTCCATAGCAAAAATTTGTTGCATCATAAGCTGCTCCACAAATGGCAAGTCAGCATCATCAACCTGTAACATCTGCATGGCCCTTGAGTGCTGGTCTATCACCTGATCCTCGGGATAGACCACACATTCAGAAATCACATTCGTCAAGTGATTAACAGAGCTCTGGAATCCCATCATAGCTACGGCAGTGGTGGCCTTCAACATCTTGACATCTGATTTACTGTCTTTAGTGACACTACTCTGAGTCTGTGCACAGCCTGATGTTGTCTTGGCTCTTTTGGGAGAGCCCAACTTAGAGGGAGGTGGTGTTGTGAACATTCAGTCTGCAGCCCTGCAGAGGCCCATTTCACAGAGTACATCAAAAGCCCAGTTGTCCAGATGTCAGACTAGTCACTCCCAGTTATCTCCAATGAAACCCACTCAAACCCAATGCTTTCCTGCACTCTCTGAGCCTTGGACCCACTGGACTACCCTCAGAGATCCACTGGACCCACTCGCATACCTTTGGAAACCTGTCCGTCCTATGTCCTGTCTGTTCCATCCAACCCCACTGGTGCATAGTAGCTTATTTCCCATGGCTGATGCAGTAGACAGTGTTATTACATGTGTTCTCACACATCCATAGTGCCTCATGTTAGTTTACATACCTTTGGACGCGATGTTTTCCTACTTTCTATATTCTGGATTTCTATGTAGCTAGTTATATAGGACTGATGGTACGATCAAGCACTTTACTTTACTGTAGGTGGGACTTCCCTGATACTTGGTCACATACCTGTCCTTACCTGTTACCTAGCTGAATATACCTGGTTCTCATCCATTTCACACCTGTCTCACACCTGCATCCTAAGGTATTTAGTAAACAAGCTGACTCAACACATCCAATGGCCTGGTTTGTAAGCACATTCTTACCACATGTGATAGATCATGCTTAGTAATATGGCCTCCAAAAGGTATAAAAGGAGCCCATTTTGCACCCATGTAATTCAGACTTCCCACTTTAAAAAACATCTCACTGATAGTTAGTGTGATCTACTAAAAGTTAAAGTGCAGTCCAAGTAGTGCCTTGAAGTAAGATTAAGATTTATTTATCTTTCAGGTTATATAAGTGCCAGTATTAGGGTAACTATATAACAAAGTTTATCAGCTTCTTTTACAAGCTGTACATATACAATTTAACTCTCTCTTTTTCTGCAAGAAAAGCATAATGAAGTTGAAACAGACTTTCATAGGTTGAAACACAACCTACTAGAGTGAAACATACCTATCAGATTTCGATAAAGAACACAGTATTAACCCCACTAATTATAACAAAAGGTAATTCCTCCCAAAGAACCAGCACATTATCTACTAAGAAGTAGAAAATCTGTCAACTATGTACTTAAGGACTGGCAAGAAGTCTTATTCTGTATAGCTGTGCTGTCACTATATACACATTTTACATAAGACCTGTAAGTAACAAGACACTGGGTGACAAGATGTGGTCTCAGGTTCATAGTCTAGGCCACTGATGTCAATATCCCATATGTCCAGGTGATCAGGTGCGGAGTTTTCATGTTTTCTGAGTATTGTATCTCCTAGGGCCTATGGATCTAAACTTGAAATGTTGGGTGTCAGTACATCTATGTCAATAACCTCTCTGAACCTGTCCAGTGTTTCTGCTGCAAAATGTAGATTCCTGCAGGTCAGGTTAGTGGGTATAGGTTCATCGGGGATTGTTGGGTTGTCCAGAGTTGTGACAGGTTGCTATACTTCTTCATCTATGACTGGAGTTTGAGGTGCAGATACATTGATGGGTATCTCTATATACAATACAACTACTGGGACTGCTGGTACTTCAGGTTCTGGGTTGCTGAGTATCTGGTTTGGAGTTTCAGAAAATGTTGGGTTAGTAGGTTGGGTGTAATGTCTAACTTCCTCACATGGGTACATATCCAAAATCTTATTAGCGAAGTCCATAAAATTGTCACCGGTACAGGTATCACAGAATGTCCATAGCTCTCTTTCCTTATAGATGATGTATCTTAGGGCATACTTGATCCAGTCTTTTTCAGGTAATCCATTGTCTTGTGCAAGCTATACTACTGTCTGCAAAAATGTTAATACTTCACAGGGGTTTCTAGAAAAATATAGGGTTAATGGGGATCTAGAAAGGGGCATCATGGTGGCAGATTAGTGGGTCTGATGGTGTAGGAAAAGTGGGTTGCAGATTTGTGGGGTGACAGGTCCAATGTGGGAAAAGAATCATGAGTGCAGGCTATAGTGATAGACTACCAATCCTCATGAGTGTGAGTATAATGGCTCAACCCAAGGGGACTGCTACTGAGAGCACTTTCTTGAGATATGTGATATGAAGGAGGTAGACCAATGGAGTTATGATCTAAGTGATGCTACACAAAATAGGTCCAGTGTGGAAAACAAATGTTTGTGAGTGTGCAGACATGGAAGTGAGAGACAGAACTGGTACAGGTGCAGAACAGACAAGAACAGTGTGTCTAGGTATGAGGCAAAGAACATTGAGGTATGTCAAGGTAACAGGTATGGATACATAGAACTTATGCTGAGGTGCCAGGTGCTATTCTGGGTCTCTATAACAAGGTCCAGACAAGAACCAGTAGGTATCCATGAGATGGAAGGAGGTCAAGAATGGTGCACAGATGATGTAATGACAGACCACAAAGGAATACAAAAGGCCCATTGGTGATCATGGATAGCTAAGGGTGATTCCGTTCATGCAAACTCAAACACAGAGTCCAAGGAAGTATCAGGAAGTATTTATTTGTAAGATCCAATGTGACTATTTATCTTCAACCATACAGGGTCGGAAAGTGCTAGGCGAGCATAGTAAGTACAGGCAAGTCCATAGCATGATAGTATATAATAAGGGCTAAGCTGCCTTATGCATGGGAATGCATTTGTAGACAGGCTGTGGGTGATCAAATATGACAATTAGAGACTAATAATGCACTAATGGGGATGGATGGACATAGGCAAGACATGAGTGGACGGGATCCCTAGTACTAAGTATGAGTCCATGACAGATGGTAGGTCTAATGAGTGTCCATAATAGATGAGAGATGGATCTTAATGGGTGGGAATAGATGGTGACTGAGTGTATCAGATGAAACTGGGTGTATTATCTGAACTCATGAAACTCATGAATTGTGAGCCTACAGTGAAGATATTCCTCACACTGAAGGTACAGGTTTCTGGGTAAAAGCCAAAAATGTCAAAAATTGAAACTTAATCAGATGGACCCCTTACAGTGGGCTCCAGTTGTGGTAAACAACTCAATGATGGTAGATATATGAGTACTAGAAATATAGCACTCAACTTACCATATAAAAATGTTGGTCTACTACTCTACCTGAATGCTTCACTTGCAAGCAAGAGTGTTCAATCCTAAAGGGGTCTGCTGTCTGATGTAAGTCTAATAGTCAGTGTCTAAGGTTACTGAAAGACAAGGAAATAAGTCTGAAGGTATGCAAACTAGTTCAAAGGTCGAAAATGTTAGGTTTAATAGTAGACAAATAAGTCCAATGCATAGGAATGCAGGTCTGATGATTTAGGTTGTGGGTGATAGGTAATAACAAGGGAAACAAGTAAGGAAGGTGTCGGACTATGTCCAGAAAACAAAGGAACATTAAGGGAAATGAGTGGCAGGGGTCTAGGTATGGAAGTCCTCTCTATAGAAAGGTAAGATGTATGGTTGTCTGTCAGTCCTATATAACTAGCTACATAGAAGTCCAGAATACTATGTGTGAAGAAAGTAGGAAATCATTAGGTCCAATGGTATGTAAATAGACATGAGGCACTGTGGACATGTGAGAACACATGTAATAGCACTGTTTACAGCATCAGTCATGGGAAATCATTAACTATGCACCAGTGGGGTTTAGACAGGACAGACAGGTTTCTGGAGCATATGAGCAGATCTGATAGATAGTCTGGCAGGTCCAATGCTTGGAGAGCATGGGAAAGTGTTGGGTTCAGTGGGTTTCATTGGGAATGACTGGATGACTGGTCTGATATCTGGATAGACTGGGCTTCTGTCATACTCATCAAATTGGCCTCTACAGGGCTCATTCTTCTATATCCTCATCCACCTATATTCCCATTCCCTCACATTCCTCTGTTGTTCACCAATATTTCTGCCCCATTCTCATGTCTTCCCATTTGGTTAATTCTCTTTTTATTTATTTCTCCCACCAAATGAATGCTGATGCTGTAATTCAATTTTTAATGTTTATTGTCATGTACATACAATTACAGTACATATAAACAATGGTTGTGAAAAATAGAGAGACTGGCCTGTGGGAATGCACCACTGAAACTGTGCATATGAGTGATGAAGTCTTACTGTTACATGAGCAAACCATGCAAGTCATGACTAGGAGAAACCCACATGCACAGCACAAACTGGTAGATTATGAAGGGGGTAAAACATGGATAAGGTATGAAAATACACAAGAATATCATCATGTTTTCTGCCAGACTCTCTTGTCTGGTAATTTGCCAAAAGTTACAGACTTTGCTATCATTATAGCAACATTTTCCTCTAGAATATATCCAGAATTCACAGAGATTTCTCCTGGAGTAATTGATTCAGATGCAGCTGCTATATTCAAAATATTGGTTGATAGCACACTAGCTTCATGCTTGTCCCAGCTGCAGCTCATTAATATAATATATTGACAGTATGGACATTATGGGTATACTATATAGCAGAGTATAACTGATATCTGAGAAATATAATCTATTCAGAATACCTGCCTGGCCAGTACTGTGCTCTGCAAGTTCCAGCTTGAGAGCTTGTGATGAGAGTGATTAAGATAATGAGTGCCTAAGCTGGAGAAAAAATAAAAATGGGGGCATCAGCTTTCAGAAATCATTACTCATGTAGACATCTTACTGGAAGTGTCAAGTCTGGGCATGAAGTGGAGAGCCCTACTGAAATAAAGTGAATATATGCGCATATTGTCAATCATATCTTATCTCTTAATCCATCTCTGGATTCTGGTAGCCAGTCTACCATCTCTCTGCATCACCTGCCTCTTCTATCTGGAATTCCTCTGGTCTCCATCATCATTATATCATGTCCCGACTCTGTCCCTCATAACCATCAGTACTCCCCTAGACTTCCCTCCAGGTTTGGACCTCATTCCACCTGTATCTATATCTCCACTGGCATCTAGACTCTGCTCTCTATTTCCTATTTCTCCTTAGCTCCACCTCCATCTGTCACATAAGGTAGTGGGTTTGTGGATTTGATGAACGTCACATGAAAAACATGATGAAAGAGTGACAAAAGACAAAAAATGTAATAACTATTGATTAGGCGCCTTCTGCATCAATCACCTACTCACT
The DNA here is from genome assembly GCA_016628065.1 of Suillus lakei. NCBI lineage: Eukaryota > Fungi > Basidiomycota > Agaricomycetes > Boletales > Suillaceae > Suillus > Suillus lakei. The sequence goes on along the minus strand of JABBWA010000002.1, from coordinate 1,896,637 downwards.
TATCTTGGTGTAGGAAACCATCTGGCTACAACCCTGCAGGACATCATTTCCCCATGGTAGTCAACCACAGTACTCACAGCCCAAAGTCATCCCAAGTCATTCCAAGTACTTGCAAACAGTTCCAGATAGTTGCACTCAGTTACACACCTTCGCACGACATTGTGGTAGCCCCACAGGCCCAGTTCCGGACCACATCACATCAGTACTTCACATCATCCTCCCATGTCCTGTCCATGTCCATCCATCCCCACTGGTGCGTTATTAGCCCTTACTTGTTGTCTATTGATCGTTTGCAGGCTGTTTTACATACTTTTCCCATGCATGAGGCAAGCTTAGCGCTATTACATGTTATATCACTCCGGACTCACTTGTACATATGCAATCACCTGCATTGTCCTGGATTCATACAGACTCACATAAATACTCACTTAGGACTTGTAACTACTCACTTTCCTACATTCCCTCTCTTGAGTCGGTGTTCCGGAGTCACTATCATTAGTCTACCACGCTCTCTGTTCTTGCACAATCGATTGCAGTTCACATCATCCTTGTGTGAGTTCCATCTCATCTGGAACGTTTAGCCTTTTGTTAGTTTATACCTAGCAACCTCGTCGTGAGTCCCAGAACAGATCCCGGAGCACTCCACATCCTCATCTTATTTACCTGGTACCCATACCTGTTTACCCATCACCTGAAACCTGGTACCTTGACTCACATACCTGGCCTGTGCTAGCTATATCACACTCATTTACTCCACACCCACATCACACTCACCTCACAACTAGTCCGCAACTCGCACGTCGTGTTCGCATCTTCTCATACCTTCGCATCTCCAGCGGAAGCCGTCGCATAGATCATAACACCTAACCACACTTGTCCCTTCACTCTACAACTTGAGGAACTGCTCTCAGAGCTATCCCTTTGGGTCGACTACTATTCTCGCACCAAACAGGATCAACACACTATCACTATAGCACACTTCTATGATTTCTCCCACATTGGTAATAATATTGCAAACATTTCATGGTTTTCAAAATGAAGAGAAGTGAAGTAGAAAGTTTGTTATTCCAATTTCTTTGATTGTTGAAAGCAGCTGTTAGTGGCAAAGTACTATGCATCATACTCCAACACAACATGCCATGAAGCCATTGCCATCCATGGAGTGTTCTCCCACAAACCATTCTGAACGAGTTTGATCATCATGCACTCTCCTCAACATATTAATTCACATCCTCCACTAGTGTTTAAATTTAATTAATATTTGCTTTTAATCTACTTAAAGCCTTTCGTTGTACCAATCCTTCACTTAACTTTAGCATGCTTCAGTATGAGTTCAGTAGACTTTTTAGATACTTATTCATACGGCGTCACACCTAGTCATATGCACGTGATGTTTGTCAAATTCTCAAGCCCACTACCTTATCTTCAGCTCCAGTTCCCATGGTCATCAGACCTCCTGTTCATATTAGTTTACTAAGCTAGATTCATCCCCTTATAGTTATCCCCTATTCTTCCAGTCCATGGCTATGTACATTCCTGTTCTGCTTATTGATCTGTTCCCCAGTGTCATCTCCATGTTCATATCTATGATCCATCTTACTCATCTATTAGTTTTTCATACACTCTGCACATAGCCTTGGGTGTCCTCCATGTGCTCCTCTCATAGCTCCAGACTTTGCTTACTGATCCTCTGGCATAGTCTGTAGTATATAAACCCCCTGTAATATTCCTGTAGTCCCTGGTTTGAATATTATTGTCCCCAGGGACTTTATTGTATCCTATGGGTCCTGTTCTCCCTCTTCTTCTTTGGATTGGATCTCTATGTTCTTTTCTACTCTGAGTCTTGGGACTTGTCCCTATTGACCATACCTCTGCTTCTCCTTAGGGTGACCTTTTTCTTTTCTGTTGTTACTCTAGACTTTGTCCAGGTAGCCTTTACCTTTGCTCCTGTCTTTACCTTGGGCTGGAACCCTATACTTCAACCATCTCCGAGTTTCTGAACCCATATCCGAAGACTACATCTCCACCTCTACCATCAGGTAGTCTACCTCCATTCTGTTCTACTCTGGACTTCATCCAGGGTAGTCTTGCCTCTTATTCCCTCCCCCCTTTCATCTATTCCTATACTGGAATTCTCCTTACAGGAGATCTGACTCTAGTTTCTCCTTCACACTCTGGAAGTCTGCTGGACCTGTTCCTTCATCCAGCCTCCAGTCTGCTCCAGACTCCCTTAGACTCCTGTTCTAAGTTAAGGGCACATACTTGGGCAAGGGGCACAGTGCATGAGCTTAAGCCAAGCCCTTCAGATCTATCCCTAGTCTTCTACATAACCTTGTATGTACTTTCAAGTCCTACAGGGTCCCTAGCATAGCTGCAACAGTCAACTAAAATGTCACATACATTGATAATGAGTCATTGAGTTGTTGTTATGACCATTGTAGTGAACATTCTGTCTGTAGCCTTGCAGAGGCCCATTTTATGGAGTACATCAAAAGCCCAGTTTGTCCAGATGTCAGACCAGTCATTCCCAGTCATCCCCAATGAAACCCACTCAACCTGACACTTTCCCATGCTCTCTGAGCCTCAGACCCAGTGGACTACCCTTGGAGATCATTAGATATCCACTGGAACTGCTTGCATACTCCAGAAACCCGTCCATCCTATGTCCTGTCTGTCTTGTCTAACCCCACTGGTGTGTAGTAGCTTGTTTCCCATGGCTGATGCAGTAGACAGTGTTATTACCTGTGTTCTCACACGTCTGCAGTGCCTCATGTTAGTTTACATATCATCAGACTTGATGTTTTCCTACTTTGTATTCTGGATTTCTATGTAGCTAGTTATATAGGACTAACAAGTATGACCATACGCCTTACCTTACTGTAGAGGGGACTTCCCTGATACTTGGTCACATACCTGTCCTTGCCTGTTACCTAGCTGAATATACCTGGTTCTCACCTGTTTCACACCCATCTTGCACCCACTGTCATGCATGGTATGCATGTCATACCATGACATATATGTATAAAAGGTGATAAGGAAGGTATAATAGACTGTACTGCACCCTATCACAAAGTTACCCTACCATTTTTCCTTGATTCATTAGCCTGTATTCTCAGTTTTTACATCAGAGACTCATTTCCTGTATATTTCTGTGTATTTCCATTTGGTTCTGTAATCTTCCATTTCTTTCTATTTTTCTAGGCTCATTCTGCCACCAGACTTTCTCACTAGTAATTTAGATGTGTTTGTCAGCATGTCATGTGACTGGGAAATAATCTGATTTGTAAGGATTCAACTTGACTCATCATGTTTTGTCAATGATCTGTCATGCTTTGTAAGACTTGCAATTGTATTTATAATCTATTAGTAATAAGGTTAACTCAACACACCCAATGGCCTGGTTTGTAAGTACATTCTTACCAATTCATGTGATGACTCATACCATTTCTCTTTCATGCTTTGTAAGATTACATTGTATTTGTAAGATATTTAGTAAACAAGCTGACTCAACACACCAAATGGCCTGGTTTGTAAGCATATTCTTACCAATCCATGTGATGGATCATGCTTAGTAATCTGGCCTCCAAAATGGTATAAAAGGAGCCCATTTTGCACCTTAAGGACTGGCAAGAAGTCTTATCAAGTGTAGTTGTGTTGTCACTATACACATGTTTAATATAAGACCCTTAAGTAACAAGACACCGCATCTCTTGTCACTCATTTTCCCTGATGTTCTTTTGTTTCCCAGACATAGTTTAACACTTTCCTTACCTGTTCCTTTGCTATTCTCTGTAATCTGACGACCTGGACCTTTGGACCCACTTTTCTGCACATTAGACTTGGTACTATACCATTGGACCTGACATTTTAATCCTCAGACTAGTTTGCTTATCTTTGAACTTGTTCTCTTGCCTTTCTGCTGACCTTAGACACTAACTATTAGACTTATATCAGTAGCAGACCTCTTTAGGGTCAAGTGTTCTTGCCTTGCAAGTGAAGCAGCAGGCATAGCATTCACCCAACATTAGAGTTGTTTCCCACACCATGCTGGAGACCCTGTAAAACTTGAGGGTGTATACAAGGTCATGTAAGGAGCTAGGGACAGATCTGGAGGGCTTGGCTTCAGCTTGTGCACTGTGCCCCTTTCCTGAGTATTTGCCCTTAATTTCCAGGAAGCCCAAAATGGAGTTCTGAAGCATTGCAAACATGTCCAGAGCTTTGGGCAAATAACAAGTCTGGCAGACTTCCAAAGTTTGAGGTAATGTATGGGTCTAGTGGATTGTCTGGAGTATGAAGGAGAAACTTGAGTTGAGCTTGTTCATAGGAAGAGCCCAGGGATAAGGTATAGGATGGTAGGATAATGAGAACAGGAGGTAAGACTACACTGAACATAATCCAGAGTAAGAATGATCAGAGGTGAACCAACCAAGGGTGGAGTTGGAGATATAGTCCCTGGGTGCATGCCCAGAGAGGTTAACTATGGTTTGAGTATAGGAATGTGGCAAAAGGTAAGGACGGGAGTGAGGGTGAAGGATCACTGGATGAAGTCTGGAATAGCAAACAGAGGAGGTCACTCTAAGGGGGGTGGAGGTATAGTCAATCCTAGACTCAGAGTTTGGACAGACATGGAGATCTTAGTTTAGAGAAGGAGGGAAAGAGAACAGGACACATAGGGTACAATAATATTCAAACTGAGGACTACAAAAGTATTACAGGAGGTTTATATACTGTAGGACTTATGCCAAAGGATCAGTGAGCACAGCCTGGAACTATGAGCGGAGCACATGGAGGGACACCCGAGGTTATATACGGAATACATGGAAAATCAAGAAATGAGTAAGACAGATCATCAATATGAAGTCAGAAATGAGAACAAAGAACACATCAATAAGCAGAGTGGGAATGTATATAACTGAGGACTAGAGGGACAGGGGATAACTATAAGGGAAAGGTTTTGGTTTTAGTAAGTAATATGAAATAGGGATCTGGTGATCATGGGAACCAGAGCCAGAGATATGCAACAGGGCAAAGTTGGAGTTGAAGAGATAGAAAACATAGAGGGCAGAGTCCAGGTACCAGCGGAGATATGGACAAGATGGACTGAGGCCCAGAGTCAGAGGGAATTACAGATGGAAGGAGCAGGTGATGTGGAGAGATGGTGGACTGGGTATTGGAATATGAAGATGGATTAGGGATAAGGCCTGGAGTGTCAGTGGAGAGTAGAGGTGAGGGTTATGAGTTATGGCGCTATTGAGGGGTAAAGGGGACTGGGCCAGACTTCTACTAAGTCCAATCAGAGGTGTGTGGATAACTAATAGGGAGATCCAGATATGAGTGGAGGTTGATTTAGGTGTGATATAGAGAAGACTGATAGGGGTCAATATATGGGATATGACAGTTGTTGCATCTGTGACTCATGAGGGGGATTAGCATGATAAACAAGAACTTCCAAATGTAACACCACCAGCAATTGTGTTTGCATTGATGATTCTGGTGTGCAGTCATGGTCAAGAGTCAAGCAGTGCTGTGGCAGAACAAAATTGTGTCTAAGTCCCATATTGATCAATATTTGTGACACAATGAAAGGATACTGTATAATTTTAACCATAGGTTCATCACACTGTTGCTAGCCTAATAAACCAAACCTATTTTTTGTGATGGTCACAGCAGTTTTGGGTCAACAAACCTAATTTTGTCACATAATATTATGTTGTTATTTTTTTTTCTGATATGTTTTTTCAAGAAAATCTTTACCCAAACACTTAGTTTTTGCCTTTATTGTCATTTTGGGTCTATTCCCTGTGTAGAGAGTAGATACAGTCCTCTACTGATCTCATATTTATGAACTTACCACAAGTTTGTCACAAAGTCATTATGTAATGCAGTGTCAAAATTCCCATGAACCTAAGGTTGAAATTAAATAGTAGTTTGATTATATTTTCAGATTCTGTTGAAATACCACAGGGTGTATTTTTCATTCAGGGAAATGCAAGAAAGTTACTGGAAAGTGTTAAATTGTATGAGTGACCCCACTGGACAAAAATCAACTTTTGAAAAATATTACCAAACTTTGCTTGTGTGGTGAAAATATTTGCCAGTGTGACCAAAATTTTCATTTGTGACAAAAACATTGCTCATGTGGTGAAAACATTTGTGTGGCCAAAAACTTTTCTGGCATGACAAATATCTGCATTGCAGGATATACAGCGGAAGTACTAAGAGGGAGTGGCACACAAAGGAGAGTAGTACTACCCAGTGACAATCCCCACTGTGTAGCTAATAGCAAGTCATCATATCAAAGTTTCATGAATATGACTACAGCAATCAGGTTGCGCTGTACTGTAGTAATGACAGTGTATGTATAAGGATAGTTGAAGGTCAGAGGCACTAAGGTAAACCTAAGTAAAGCTGTCCTTAGCATCAAACACAACACAATGAAGCATAAACTCCAATTCAGCAATATCATTGTTGCTGAGAGGTGATCTACCCAGAGTATCCATCATCTTGCTGTTGAACCACATGTCCATACTGCAGTTGCATGCATGTATGCTTGGAGGCAACAGATCATTGTCACACTGAAATTTGATGAGCAAAAGAAATTAGTACAGTGAGACTCTGGAGAGTAAACTCAAACTCACATAATATTGACCAGTGAAGCAGACAGTCTCTGGGATTGTTTGATGGACATAAATCTAGGCAAATTGGTGAGATGCAGTATCATTGAGATGGAGAAACAGAAGATGCACAGTGAAATCTTGCCCTGGTGGAGGCAGCAAGGTAACCCTGCTCAAAAGCTTCACAAAGTGGCAGGCACGATGGGCAGGGTCAGCATTATCATTGACCCATTGAGCCTCATTGACCAGATCAGCCATTTGAGGGTGTGGTGGATGCCCAATGCCATGGAAATAGTGCTCAAAAACAGACCAGAGCTGCACCACTAAAGGAGGAGCGGTTGCAGATTCAAATGTGGAATTACCGCACATAACAAAGTCCAGACGGCTTATTACTTCTCTCCATTAGTGATGTGCCAATGATAGTAATGCAATAAGAGCCACTTGGAGGATGATTTCAACATCTTGACAACAGTTGATTATTAAACTTACATTAATACCAATGCAGCTCTGCTCACCTGGATTACTGATTCATGGGTTGTGCTCAGTTGAATGTCAATGCCAGCCTGAAAGGCCTTGAAAAGCTGGAAACTTGAAAGCGCCTCAGGTTTGATGCCTAATAATGTGCCAGTGTACAGGGAAAGAACAACTGCTGGCCATTGCTCATCACTGAGAAGTGCCAACCGGGATACCTAGATTGATATAACTAAGGTTGTGGCCAAATCAACCAAACATGAAGTACTCACTGATGAATCAATTGTACCCTGTACAAAGCATTGAAGGCAGGTCCTTTAGGAGGCCAAAATGACAGAAGAGGTCAGATCACGTGGTGAGGTGGGGAGGAGACCAAGATCCTTGTAATGATCAGGAAATAATGCCCTGACCCAGCACTTATTAGTAAAAGTTTTAATATTAGCAAAGACAGTGATGAGTAAGGCAGGAGAGATGGGATCAGGTGCAATGTGTCCATGTATCATCATCATAGTGCACACAGCTCCCAATGCAAAGGCAGACTCGATGTCACTAGGTGCGGGAAAGTCACAGATTGTTACAACCATGCACGCTGAAGGTGCACAGGAGTAGGATGGACCAAGAAGGGCTTGGCTTCAGCTCATGCGCTGCGCCCCTTGCCCAAGTATGTGCCCTTGATTTCAGAATGGGCTAGAATGGAAGTCCGGGGTGTTCCAGAACAAGTCTGGGTCGAATAGCAGACTTGTCCAGCGGACATCCGGAGTATGGATAGTGAAGGAGAAACTGGAGTTGAGACTACCAATGATAGGGTCTCAAGTAGAACAGAGGTATAGGCTAAGAACAGAAGTATGGCTACTCCCAGACAAAGTCTAAAGTAGAAGAGTAATGAGGGTAGACTACCGGGAGGTAGAGGTGGAGATGTAGTTTCCAGGATGTAAGTCCGGGAACTCAGAGGGAGTAACTAAGAGTATTTTGACTGGAGGAAATGACTGTGGGTAACAAAAGTCCTATCCAGCACGGAGTCCGGAATAGGCGGTGCGATGGAGGTAGGTCACCCTATGGGTAGACAAAGAGAAAGTCATAAAGAGATTAGTCCTTAAGACTACAGAGTAAGAGCAGACATGGAGATCCAGTCCAGGGGATGACAGAGGAGAATAGGACCCATAGGGTACAATAATATTTGAACTGAGGATCTACTAAGTTTACAGGGGGCTTATATACTGTAAGTAAGTATGTCAGGATGAGTAAGGATGAGACCAGAGCTAGGAGCGGAGCACATGGAAGAGTGGGAAAGCTATGTATGTGACATATGGAAAGATAGATAATAGATGGAGCAGAACAATCAAAATGAACTTGGATATGAATGGGGAACAGATCAGATGAATAAGACAGGATGTACATAACTGATAACCGGAGGGATAGGGGTTTCCTATATTTAGAAATGGGCAGAACTTTGTAAATCAGGGCGGGTGACTAAAGTGAGGAGGACTGGAAGCAGAGGCACAGCCTGAGTGTAATGGTATGGAATAATGAAGAGAGAACTGGAAATGGTAATGATTGTCAGTTAGGGGTTGCAGAGGCAGATGATGCATGTGATGAGTGGAGAACTGTATGGCCGGCGGAGTATGGAGATTAGATAGAACCGGAGTGGACAGAGATTAGATGGTCTATATGAATGAATAGCTGGAGATAGGTGAGGCGGAGTACGGAGGTATTGAGGGGTAAAGGGGAGTGGTATAATGTCCATTGGTTCCAGTGGAAGCAGTACCAGTCTTCAGGATGATCTGGAGGTTCGAGGAATTGGAATAGGGGCAGATTAGATAGGAACTGAATACTGAGTATAGGGTTAGGGTTGAGAGAAGTACTGATTTGTGCATGGAATATGACATGGATGCATAGAACATGAAAGCCATCTTTATTGAGAGTCTGGGTGATTCCAGAGGATTCGCTCAAGCACATGGCAAGGGCCTCTGTTAATACCTGTCTCATAACGCCCTTATTAGAAGCATCATGGGCACCATCACACCCTCTTTCACAATATCAGCATTGAGAATTGACATTGGGCAGGCAAAACTCATGCATGAAAGATCCAATGTTTTCCAAACATGTCGGACAGCTTCTGATTATGGGACCAGATAGAAAATTGCTCATATGGAGTGTTGGAATTGCGCTGCTGTTGACATAAAAAATCTATCAAGCCCTCTGCAAAGGCTTTGACAGTTGGACCATGGATATGGACCATGCTGTGCTCGACTTCGCTGCCGAAGGCCCTCATTATGGCATCATCAACCTCAAGTAAGGTCTCATAAGAAGGCAGAGTTGGTGATGCGTATACCGAGTGATGGCAAACAATGGGTGAATGCGGGGGCGAGTGCAGGAGGTGTGAGGAATGATTGGGGGATGGCAGTGTCAAGTCGATGACAGTAGGGAAAGAGGTCTGAGGGTCTGTAAGGGCTGGCAGGGAATTAAGTGAAGGACTTGAGATAGATGAAAGTGAGGTAGAAGGAGAGGATATACTGGGAAGCACATGGGGCTGATTGTCAGGAGTACTGGGAATTGTTGGAGGTGCATACAAATCGTCATCACTATCAATTGGACTAGGAACAGGAGCAGGAGCCAGTCAAGAGCATTGACTTGTGCCAGCTGTCAATGGGCAGAATGCTTTACACTCAATGGGAACAGCATCGCCAGGTTCCAAGCCTTGATACTCTAACTCCTCCTCATCTGCATCAATGAGGATTTTGAATACTCAATTGGCAAAACACATGATGCTGGGTGCTGTGCTGCTGGATGGGTCCAATAAGTGGCCCGTACTTAGGACCTATATAAAGTCAGTAAGTGGAGATGGAGTGAACAATGTTATACATACAGATAATAAGCAGTCCTACATTGAAATCAGTGGGGTGCTGGATTTGATTGACACATTTGGATAGCGCATGAAAGCTGTAGTCTTGCCATGTTTCAGTGGTGTCAAAGGACAGATAGTGCCCTTTAGGCATCTGGTAGCCGACCTTAAGAAGGTGAGATGGAAGATGTTGAAACTGGATCCGAAACTTGCGGTCAGGTGCAGATGCATCAAGATCAAAAGAGCATTCAGGCTCTGGGGGAAATTGGATGATGTGAGATGTTGAGATGGCAAGAACAGAATTATACACTTGGTTCATTATGATTTCATTGTGCATGGATGCAATAAGAGTTATGTGGTGCACAAGGCCAAAATCTTGCAGGCCATTCAGGTCAGATGTAAGTCACTCCCCAACATGAATGCAGTAGGGAAAACAAAGGTAAGTATCCTCAAATATGTCATCAACACTGTCAGGTGCTGCAGGTCCAGCATGGATCTGAATACCAAAGTCAGTGGGCATAAACTACTGCTTTCCAGAAGACTTACATCATTAGGGAAAATGACGATATTAACCTGCTTCTCAGAGACCTGCTTTGCTGGTTTAGAGACACTGTATGGCATGATGGTTTTCCTATTAGAATGAACACGACTGCAACCAGCTGTAGTAGATATTGGAATGCTGGCATGAGGTACACCAAAACTGGGTGAAACTTGAGTGGCACTAAAACGTGGATTACAAGAATATGGAGTTGCAATTGGGGTGTAGTGTGGAAGAGATGGCCAAGAACTTGCAGGTGGTGACAATGAAGATAAGGCTGGCTGGGAAAATGACAAAGTAGCAGGCATACAAGTGGTAAGCAGAGGTGCAGGGCAAGAAAATTGTGCCAAAGGTGACTCAGCAATGGGGGGAAGGTGAAGGGCTCTATGTGGCTGTGATAATGCAGATGGAGGCTGATAAAATGCAGAAGCACTATGAGAATTTGAAGTACTGGTGGATGGGGGTCTGGACATGGTGGATAGAATAGCGGGAGGTGTAGAGGCTAGTGGGCTGTGTGCATTATAGCCCATTGTACAGCCAGCACATGGCTGATGGAAATCTGATATCTATCACCCAACCTCAGGATTGTGGTGTTATGGCAAGAAAGTGGGGAACTCACTAAAGCGTTGTGTACAGTTTGGTAACCTAGGCACATAACATTGTTGATTTGAAGACCTCCACAGGGAGGGAAATTGGGAGCTGGTGGCAGATGCTGGGTAAGTCCATGACTGCAATAGCAATCAGACTAGAAAATATTGGTGAGTGGGTGTCAACCTCAAAGGCATAGCTCACCTGTGAATCTGATGGTATGCAGGGTGTATAGATGGCACAATCATCACCACACACACAACATCTGGCAGGGACAACAGAATTAGTAGACATTAGTGAAAGGAGCAGTGGGCAGGTGGGCGTGTGGAGGTGGGGGAAAAGAGACAAGAAATGCTGCTCACCTGCCTGCCAGTTTCAAGTGCCAGTGAGCAATTGGAAGGGTTGGTACCAGATTGGCATCACCTTCTTAGTTCTTTACAGAACTGTCAAGTTCTTTAATATACCATGTGATGATGCTTCAAGTGGCCAAGCCTTACAATATGAGTGCTCATTAGGACCAAGGTTCCTCTGCCAGGAGGTACAAAACCAAAGGCATCAAGTAGTACACTGGTAAGAATGTCATGGTACAGGTGTGTTGGACTGACTGCCTTTTGCGTGGGGATCCATCAACACCAACCATCCATCAACTTCTTGAATATGTGATCGTTACCTAGATCTGATCATTGCATCATCTAAATGATTCAGTGTATTCTTTCATCCACTTGTCGAACCCACACACCAGCCCAAGACCTTTATTATCACTGCTGATGGCCCAAAATTCACTGTTGCAGCACACATTATATTGTGTAGGCAACAGTTGTGCAGGGAAACAATAACATAAGACATATCAATTACGTGGTACATAACTATGACCATAACAGAGACCAGATGCACAAGTATGAAGACAAAGGATCCAACAAAGGCACCACCATACATTGAATGATGCCCTCACCATAGGAATACTATCCATCACTGTGACATAGGTGTCCACAAAAATGATCTTCATACTGAAGTGCTGATTGAGAAGGATGCAAAGGTTCACTAGAACACAATCAGCAACAGGAACATGGACATATTGTTTGCACTTACGACCAAAGCTCAGTGAGAGGAGAGCACAACCAACTGGCGCTAATCATTGTCACTACCATGACTTCAGTGCTTCCATCCACCATTGCCATGAGCTTCTCTGCAAGGAGTATACTATATGGTGTTAGCACAACAATCTTATTATTAGTGCTGCCGAAGTCCGGTTCAGTCAGGTTCATCGCCCTATATCTGCGAACCCTAAACTTGACCATTGGTCAGGTTCAGGCAAGATGGCCAAACCTTGGACCAGATACCTTCAAATGTGTTTGAACCCTTAAACCATTAATTCAATTTGCAAAAAATCTGTGGGCCACACAAAGCTGTGACGTGTCATGGTGTGGTCCTAGTAATGCTGCCACTTGAAAATGCTCGCTTGGATGCAACAGCTGATCCCTAAATAACAAGGTAATCCTTTGCAATGCAGGAGATAGTCAGGTATTGGATGGAATGGTGCTTGAAAGTTTTTGGATCATGTTAGTATGCAAGCAACACAAATAAAATAATGAAATGTGAAGTTGACCATCTGGTCAGGTCACTATTGGCAGTCTCATGGATTGTCTCTGTGGGTTTGACGGTGCCACCTCAATGATATATGGAAGAATTGGAACCATTAGTACAATGTGTGGATGTCATGGTTGGAGCAGCAAGCATGAATATATTTAAGACTAAATTTAAGACTGTTCTGCACCATAAAACACCGAAGTGTGAACTATTGGAATCCGAGACGTCTGAGTCTTTGCAACAAGCCTAACTGGATATAGGTGAGTACAACACAAAAGGACATGAGGGAGTGATGTGTTTTGACATCAGCCACGAGTTCTCAATATGCATCTGTCTACTCTAATGAATGGCACATCAGTGGACGAATAGAATGAAGAAGGTTGACAAATCATACCTTGATGCTATAATGAGATAGAGCAATGACACCAATTTTCTCATTGTAGGCCACAAGGCTTCCATGTACATGCGACCACAATATCCATGGGATTATTGATGCAGAGATCTGGATCAAGACTTGATTTCCTGACGAAGATCATCATCACTTCATTGAGCTGGTCAAGCATCAACGGTGTGAACGCACCAGTCAACCAAAACAAGCCACTCCAGGCAATATCAATCATTCTCAGGCAACACTCCAACATGTCCAGTTGACACTGAACCTAGTGAAACCTATGTGTGATCATATGACAATGAACTTCTGAGGAGCGAGTAGAAGCTGCTTTACTTACATGCCCTTGGCCTTCTCTATTTGTTCTAAGTGTTTTGGATAGGCATGACAAACATTTTTTCTGAGTCTTCAGCTGCTTGGTAATGTGCATGTATATGTCTTCTCTCATTTGTTCTGCGATGTCCTTCAGCCACAGTTCAAACTGGTTCAGATACATCCGAACCAGTCTGCATTTTTCAGCGACAACACCAAACCCTGAACCTGTTAGGAGGTTCAGTCCAAGAAAGTGACCAAACCTGTGACCAAACCACTGGTCCAGTCCTGAAGAGTTCAGGTTCAAACCTAGGTTCTGGACTGAACTGTGGCAGCACTACTTATTATCAGACTGCCATGTTTTCTGTGCCATGCTCGTAGCTGAAACCAGCACTATCCAAAGGTTCAACCCAGATCTGATCTTCAGGGCCAGGCACAACCCACACCTCCCCAATATCCCTCTAACCAGCATTCAACATCCACAGCTTCATCTGCTTACACTCCCCTTCAGCAAGCACAAGTGGTCTATTGTCCTGATGGAAATGGAAAGCTGAAATGTATTAGGTCAGCTAAAGTAGGGAGAACAACTGGTACCATGAACTGTGTGCAACTCATTGGCATAGAGGGTGGTATCTGCAGTGGTCTTGATTACGATGTTATCTCGAATCCAGGAAGTATCTCCAGAAGATGATTTGACTATCACTGTTGGATTGGCCAAGAGGACCTCTGTATTGAGGGGATTGTGCAGGGTGATATCAACCCAGAATGCCTCTGCACAAGATATGAATTTATGAAGCTGGAATGCATAGCAACAAGGAGAATTACCTTCCACAGCAGCCTTTCCACTTCATTCAAGTCTCTCCTTGCCCTGATGCTTCCAAAAGGACAAGCATATCTCTTCCCAAGTCTCCCATTTGGACTGTTTGCCCTTGGTGGAGTCCCAAGCTAAGTGAACGCAGGTCTGCGAGGGGACAATGACATGAAGTGATAGCTTGATGTCTTCTAAGTGTGCTTGCTCCCCAGATATTGACTTCAAGTGCTGATATATGGTGTCAGAGGGGAACAGGTGATGGAAGGAGGTGCATTACCAAAATAGCAACCTTGAAAGGTTCAAAATCTTAGTTGGTACCAGCGGGTGCACAACACACCTTCACATCACCCTGAGGGCTAGGGGGTGCACCCAGATCTCACACAGATCTTGGCAGTGGGGCACACCCGGATCTCATGCAGATCCACCAACAAAGGGCCAAAGCCAGGCCCAGGGAGTATCAGTGTCAGCATCTGCTGTGACGACAACTGCTGTGCACAGAGCCAAAAGAGGGAAACAAAGGATATGTGGGTTCATGAGTCTTCCCAGGGCACCTTGGTGTTCAGGGACCTAATCAGCACAAGTTAACAGCCCTGTTCACGGATCAGTGCCTAAGCAACTGAAAGTGTCTGTTATGATGTGGAGCCATGCAGTAGTGCATGTATAGGCCAATGGATTGAACACATTGGTGTGAGTGCAGAGACCTCCAGCCACATCAAGCACCTCACCCAACATCTGAAAAGTAAAATTGAACAATGACCTGAATAAGACCTACCTGCACCAAACAACCACAAATTGAGCTGATTCCTCTAGGCCTGTCAGGTAAGTGATTGATTCTATTCCAATATCTACATCTTGACTCAAATACAATCCTCACTATTTATGCAGCTCTTGTGCCCTGCTTGCAAACATTCAGCGTCCTCAAGTCTGCATGGATCTGCGGGTGGACCCACCATAGTACCCAACATGTAAAGTTAGTAGATCAGTCTTCTAATCAATCATCGAAGTCTGCACAACTAGCCATGTCAATGTCAATGGAGGTTTGTTTGACTGTCTCATTAAGCAGTCCTACCTCGAACTGGAGAACGCTGAGACCCATTAGTGATTTTTTCATGGTGTAACAGTTCGTGTTCAGTTCATTGCTACTGGTGCTGAAATAGTACTAAGGTAGGGTCTTTGCCACATTGGTGAGCAAGGAAGCAGTGAAGTTCACAACGTCAGGGAGTGCAAAACAAAGCTGGCTGGCAGGGGGCTCATTGGCAAAGTCTGCCCATGGTGTAGCATCAAAGCATGCAACATACATATTCAGGGTAAGTAGCTCCAATGATGGTGGTGTGGCCAGGCATGTCGATTTCCTGGTGGAATGATGAGGGTTTCTTTGCAAAATTGGCTGATAGGCACTGACCATCAAAACATCAATACCTCTCTTCGGGAACACCATCAGCGAATGACAACACCAGCTTACCTTGGTGACGCCCCATGGCATGGTGATTGAGCCCTGCTCAGCACTCACCACTTGCTCATGAGTCATAAACTGCAGCTGCAATGAAATGCACTGTTAAATTTAATGTCCGACCTTGGCAGCCACGGCAAGTGACACTGATTTGTGATTTTTGTTGCTGTCACACTGAAAACATGTCCACCATTTCCCAACGGATTTGTTTTGTTTCACTTGGAATATGCTAGTATAATATATAGAACATACTTATAGTGAAGTAGCTAAGCAATCACTTTAAAATTGCATGCTGTAGACAAAAATCATGAAATGGGGGCACATCACGAATAGACCGTAATGGATAGTAGTCTACATAGCCTAGAGTTTTGCCACCCCGGCAAAACAACCAGTTTTGCTGGTTCTGCCAGTTATAACTGGCAGAACTGACCCCAAGTAGTTCTACCCCCACCCCACTATAGCCATATCTATGGCAAATGATGGTAATATGAGATCTAGAAATATGCCAATTATGATATATAAATTGGGACATCCCCACTCGACTCACCTTGGCTTTCTTCTTCCCCTCCATCATCTCATCCTCCTCTCAGTAAAATCTTGCTGTTGACCCCAACCATCCTGGCACTGTTGGATGCATGACTATATGCACACATTTCAGACATCGTGAGTTGTCTGGCATCATCAGGTTCATTGACTGACTGTTTTACACCATATTAGAAATATTGCTGGCTTAATCTCATTGCCCTGATTCAACATGGCCATGAAGGCAGCCATCATTGTAAGTACTGTCTACTTGCCTGGCAAGTACATCTAACAATGATATATTCCAGTCAAGGACTTTTCACAAACATTGGCGAGAATCTGAAGGACGGAAAGAGGCCTCCAGCTTAAAAGTAAGCAGTGATGACAAGAACTATTAACATCACCCTCATAAACACTACTCAGGAATCTTTGAGCTTTGAAAGAAATAATTGCGTGGCATCCAATGGATCCTCCATGCAGGTTTGGCGAAGCAAGTCCAGATGTGTGATATGTTATTGATTCTTAATCTACTACAGCATGGCAGTCTCCTTTTCACTCCCAGTTCTTGCTGGTACACTAGCCTTCATGACATACACCCTCACAACGCATGACTTCAACGTTGCTGCCATATTCGCCTTGCTGAGTCTGTTCCAGATGAGATCCTGTCCAGCAGCATACATGACCATTCTAAAAGATAAACAGATTCTCCAGCAACCAATGCTGTTCCTGCCACACGGTCTGTCTGTGATCCCTGATGCACCCAGTGTGATCCAGTGGCTCATGCACATATTCTGTGCAGAGCTTATTCCTGAAGATGTACTCATGATCAACACAAACACATCATGGGTGCCCTGCAAAATTGTGGTGTCACCATCATTCTGGTCATGCATGTGATACACTTTCTCTCTCAGGTAGATTACATATATACTCTAAACAACAGCATCATCACAGAGAGTGGAACCTATGATGAACTGATCTCCCATGGTGGGACTTTGCGTGTTTGGACCTTGAGTTCAGTGGTTGTGCGTCTGGGGGTAAGGATAACAACCAGGCAGAGGAAGTCGCTCCGCTGACAGGCATCACTATCAAGCTCATGAAGTTAAAGTCAGAAAGAGCCAGAGAAAAGGCTGCTGGCAGTGGTAAACTCAAAGGTCACTTGATGGCCCAAAAGAAATGGTTGATGGGCTCTGTGTCCTGGAGAGGTGCGCCCAAGTCTATGTATGAGTTTAACTCTGATATTTTCAGACAAGATTGCCTGTCTTTGTACTGAGTTCAGTGGTTCATAAGTCACTGGTGGAGCATGCACAATCAGCGCCAATATATCAAATTTTGATTTTCAGACTATCAAAGTGCCATTGTAAGTATATTGTAAGTAGATACACATCAATATTTGAAGTACAAAAGTTCTATTTATGACACAAACTGTAAGCACACTTACATGGACTCCATCCAAAGTATCTTCCTCTCTGTCATGGTAGAGTTGGGGAGATTTTCAATATACTGATGTAAGATAGCAAGATGCTGAGGGGACACAGGACAATTTGGCTCCTCGACCTCAACCATGTTGAAATGATCAGGTCTATGGGCAACAAAGTGATTATGACCTAGGTGGTCTGACTGATTACCCTCTGTATGATGTGCCTGTATGCGCTGATCTTCATATGCCTCCCAGTCAATACCATACTCATCAATTTCATTGACATTAAGATTTTCTTTGGGCAGCTGAAAACTTGCAGCATCAAATCCATGTGCTCCACTTTGTAGAATGCTAAACCACCAAAGATCAGCTGGTGAACAGCTCTGTTGTCCATCTGGTAAGGCCATCTTATGCATGTTCCATGCATTGGCCCATTGTATCACCTCCTGATTTATTAAAGGTAGGAAAAGGTGATGTAGGAGCCAGATATGGGCTGTGTTGTCAGGATTGAGCCCACCAGTCACTTCAAGATCTTGGAAGAATGACTTCCATTTGGACCTGATCATGCTGGTCCAGTCCACCCACAACCACTCGATACAGATATTATGCACACTTCTGCAATGATGCTGAACTACGTTGATTCAAAGTAAAATGAATTCAAATCCTACCTTCCCCAGATATATGACCCCCTGTCTTGACCTCACTGTTCCTCCATATATCTAGTAACAAGTACAGTCTCCCCTCCATGATCACCATGTACCCGAGATGGTAGACCATGATTTTGAATCAATGATATAAATAAATCAAAGACAGTTGCAGCATGGTTATTGTTGCTGGCTCAAATCCCAGTAATGAACCTAGCAAAACCATCTATAAATGCATGGATGACAATTTTGTAGCAGATCAGGCCTGGAAACCGATTAAAATAAGTATACTAGGTGCATTATGGTCACCCCATATATATACTATACTCAGGCTGTCATGATGTGCCAAGGAATTATATCCAGCTACATTGTACACCCTATATGAGATACGGTGCACTCCAAATGCTGCCACTGGGGGTCCATTGACACAAGCATAAGAAGCTTGCACACAGCTGTAGGGGGCATGTTGCCCAAGGTGCAGCAAGTGCCCATCAATCATATGTCTACCAAATGTTGGGAAGAGGTTGAGAATGTACAACACAGTGGCATCAAGCTCCTCATCTGAGAGTGTAGACTGCAAGCCAGTTGATAACTGGTACACCCAATGAGCTTGACCATCTTCATCAACATATGTGATATAAACAGGTTCCCCTGGTTGCACTAACTCCTGTTCAAGGGCCCTGCATTGGACAGTTCAAGCAGAAACACCAAATATCTCACCAAGCTCCGTGGGCCCTCGGAGCTGATAAGACACTACAAGCACCTCTAGGTCTACCATCATCCTCAGATGCCCTTGACCACTCCCACGCACAACATGAATGTGAGCCATTGGCTTGACATCAGGAACATCCGAAGACACCATTTTAGCAGCCCCCAGGTCAGCAACCATATCTTGAATACTTTGCTCCATTATGACTCTACCGCTAGTGGAATGATAGCATGGTGCTAGGACAAACAATAACTCAGTTATATGGTTACTTCCAAAGGTCAGATTACGCACTTGTGTGATGCTTTGCTGCAACTGCAGGCAGACTTGTATCTGCTCCTGCAATTGTGCTTCATCTCCAAGTTGTGTTTGTAGGGCAATATGGACTACTTCTTTAAGATGTGAAAAGGCTGTCACAGTTGTTTGGAATGGAAGGGGTAGTTCAGCAGTACCAACATTGGCCATCAATCATTCACAAGTAATAGTTGAAAGAGGGATACGGTACAATCTTCCATCTATGGTATGGGCTATTGATATATGGCCTAGGCTCTGCACATCTCAGTATATCTATTACCTACCAGCCCTCTACTCCATCTATGGTTACCAAAGCCAGCAAGTATGAGAACACAATGTCGCAGATTGAAAGAGGATCCAATCAAATTGATTATTTTGTCTGCATTTTGAGGAGGACAGAACACAAACTTTATGTTTCATGTCATAGGACCTAGGCAGATAAAGGTGAGCAAGGTTATGAAGGAGAATCTTAAAGCTAGACAAACAGGTGAAGTGCTGACACACAGTGTGAGGGTTGATGTGACATGCAAGTGAGGTTTGACATGGCACAGGTAAATCTGGAGGGTTGACATAGTACCAAGTCTGTGAAGGTGTTGGGACAGAGGCTGCATAGGGCTCAATGAGGTGGAGATGAGGTTCAACACAGTGGGACAACACTTCAGTATCTGAAAACAATCATTACATCACCATAAGACAACATAGAATGCGCACAACTGATTGATCCATATCCAAGCAGGTGGGGCCATGGTTAGCTGATAGCTGGGAGCATGCTGGAAAGGAACATATGCATATACAATACCTAGAGAACTCAATATGTCAAGGTCTCCATACAGCCAGTGCTGCCACATACTTCTTACAGCAGGGAGTCCTGCTTGATGTCCAGTGGCCTTTTCTGTGCCAGCACCAATGGCAGAGACTTGGAAGACACAGGCATATTAATGACAGCAGGAAGTAAAGTAGTTGTTAGTAGTACATAGATAACAATTAGACAAACAGAAAGTTACATGTCAAAGTTTTTGCCATGTGAGCAATTTGTTACACAACCAAATGTTTTCACCCACATGACCAATGTTTTTGTCGACATAACCAAATTTTTTGTGCCACACAAGCAAAGTTTTTGTGAAAATTTTGATTTAATTTAATTGTCCAGTCACTCCCTCCATAAAATTGCACTGTGTTTCCTGGAAGCAGTAATCTACACATCGGGGTTATCAATATTTAAGAGTGCTTTGAATGTTGTACAAAATGTGAAGACCATACTTCAAACTTAGCTTGAGATTTTTGGTGATCAAATATTTCATGTATTTGCAAACATTTTCACCTCAAATAAGTAATAAATATAAAATGAATGACATTCAAAATTGGCTCAAATGTCTAGCTAAACTTGAAGTTTAGCACATCACATTTTGCACAACAATAAAACTCAGTTTAAACTTGGGTCTTCACATTTAAACTGTGAGTTTTGGCATTTAAGCCGGATTTTAATGTTGTGCAAAATGTGATGCGCTAAACTTGAAGTTTAGCTAGACATTTGCGCCAATTATAAATGTTATCTGATATTTATTATTTATTCAAGGTGAAAATGTCTGTGAATATATGAAATGTTTAACTGCACAAAATCTCGGGCAAAGTTTGAAGTATCATCTTTGCATTTTGTACAATATTCGAAACACTCTTAAATATTGATAACCCCAATGTGCTACATGTTTGTGCTGTGATGGCAAATGGCATGAACATAGTGTTGTTGGCAGAAGTCAGCAGAAGTCTTATTTGTACTTACAGTGGCTCAAAAAAGTGTCTGAATGTTTGTGCATTTTTGAGTAATTGGATCATAGCAAGCCAGCACCTAAATATAACATATGGGTATAGGAACATGTCTGAAAGCCCTACATCATAGCTTGAATCTGAGCTATATAGCGTGGGAACACAACCTTATATGGGCAAGATATGGTAATTCTATTCTTATGACTCATTCGGACACTTTTTTGACTTTATATTAAAATCACAAAATGAGACCATTCATATATAATATTCTTAATGAAAGTGGTACCATAATAATAATATGGTCTGATTTTAATATTATCTGAATATATCCACCCACATAAGATCATGAAATTTAATATAATCATCATCAAGCCCATCTCCTCTGCTCAAAAGATAATATCCTTGTTCTCTGTACCTCTGGTCTATCTGTCAGGAAAATTGCTTCCAAAACTAGTCTTTGCAGTCTACTATTGCTACAGTTGTAAAGCAGAGCATACCAGATAAGGAAAATGCTAAAATGGGATGTCCTCCCAAGCTTACCCACAGAACAAAAGAGCTGTTGGTCATCAATTTCTGTCTGGGAAGGCTTCAAATGCTGTGCATGTCACCAAGTTCATCAATTTCATTATCTCTACTCCTGCCTCCACCCACAAAATCAGAAACACCCTCAAGGCAGTCAATCTTAAGGCTGTAACCAAGAAGAAAAAACCTCCTCTCTCAGCAGCTCATAGGAAGAGAAGACTGGCCTTTGCTCTGCAGCACCAATATTGGACTGTGGAAGACCAGAAAAAGATTATTTGGTCAGATGAAACAAAAATCAATAAAATGGGGTCAGATGGCCAGGAATATGTATATAAAAGGCAGGAGAACCACTAGGAGAAAGAGAAGTCAAGGGTATACTGAAGTTTAGAGGAGGAAGTATGATGGTTTGGGGCTGTATGGGGTGGAATGGTGTGGCATTCTCTGTAAGGTGGAGGGAAGGATCAATGCAGAGCAGTACATCTTTATCCTAAAGGAGTGTCTATTCAGAAGCATGCAGAAGTCAGGAATTGATGAAGAAGACATTATCTTTCAACAAGATAATGACCCCAAGCATACCTCAAAGCTGGCCACAAAATGGTTTGAAGACCATGACATCAATGTTTATTATGGCCAGCATGGTCTCCAGACCTCAATCTCATTGAACATCACTGGGAATCACTCAAAAGACTACTTTCTGCCTATCAAGATCCTCCAAAGGGGTAATTTGAACTGTGGGAGAGAGTTGCAGTAGAATGGGAAGAAATTACCATAGAGGAGTGTCAGAAATTGATGGAAATTATGCCTAGAAGGGTTACAGCAGTTATAAAAGCCAAGGAGGGTAACATAAAGTACTAGAATTATATAATAAGACTGGTTTAACACAAAGTCAAAAAAGTGTCCGAATGAGTCATAAGAATAGAATTACCATATCTTGCCCATATAAGGTTGTGTTCCCACGCTATATAGCTCAGATTCAAGCTATGATGTAGGGCTTTCAGACATGTTCCTATACCCATATGTTATATTTAGGTGCTGGCTTGCTATGATCCAATTACTCAAAAATGCACAAACATTCAGACACTTTTTTGAGCCACTGTATGAGCAAATAGTAAAAGTTTGAAAATTTGACCATTTGAACAAGTGTGTCTGGGGTTCTGTGATCACCAACATCATATGGATGTCCTCACAAAAGTCCAAGGGCCACCCCACTCAAAAAATCATCACCGACCACTTTGTCCAAGCCAAAAAAGTCCAGAATTCATTGAACTGTCATTTTTTCAAGTGCAACTATTGTTCAAAGTCTGTCGAAGGCCATGACGACAAACCTCTCAAACACATTCTCAACTGCAATGCTTGCCCCACAGCCCCTGATCACACTCACACAGAAGTCCATAACTATCTTGCTACCAAGAATGGGAATCAAGATTCAAGATCCATGCAAACTCATCCAGACCATGGACTTGACACAGCCTTAGCAGATCAGCTTCAAAGATCTTTTGCATGGGTACCTCCACTTGTCAGTGACAGCAACTCTCACACTGACTTGGATGATGACTTTCTTGCAGGTCCAGAGTCCATTACAGATGAGGAACTGCTGGAAGAATTCAACCAGTTTGAATACAAGATAAGAGACTTGGAATCGTGCAGTGCATTACAAGAAGTAGGGCTGCATGCCGTCACCATCATAGATGGCTTGTATGGCAACCGTCGACGGATACGGTTGCCGTACTGGTGGAGCTGCAGATAGAGATCAACATGTACGGTGTATGGCTGGACCGTACACCGTACAAGACGTATTCCATACGGCCGTCAATGGTACCTTTACGGCCTTTACAGTCGGAAAGGGTGCCAGTTTATCCACGACTTCTTGCCCTGAACAGCCATGTCCTGCAATGACAACAACAACAACAACAACAACAACAACAACAACAACAACAACAACAACAACAACAACAACAACAACAACAACAACAACAACAACAACAACAACAACAACAACAACAACAACAACAACAACAACAACAACAACAACAACAACAACAACAACAACAACAACAACAACAACAACACAACAACAACAACAACAACAACAACAACAACAACAACAACAACAATGACTGCAATATGTCTGACAGCTTGCTGCATGCGCTTCACGCTGATAGAAGCAATATTCTCTGTATGTTCCTTATAATATTCTACTAAGACTTCCCTAGTTACTAGTTTTTTGTCACTCTCGTATTTCTGCCCTCAATGTCCTCTAGTCCTACCAATGAACCACAATTCCAGACTGTCCTCGGTCGTGGGCACCACACTAAGAATACTGCACACGTAACCAAGAGTATCACAGCAGAATTGGCCTCTGAAGGTAGTCCAAATGTTCCTGCCACCAAGTCTAAGCCCAGGAGAACCAAGAAGTCGAAAACCACCCAGAATCACTTTGAGGGTCTTACTGTTGAAGGTGACCTGGATGATGAAGGGAGTGACTACACTCATCCTTCAAGCTTGCCGTCAGATACTACATCAGACTCTGATTGTGAATCGGATGTCATTGAAATCACAAATGAAGAGGTGAGTTGAGAATAGCTCGCCGCTCTAGAGCATTGTTCATAAACTCAATATTATGCAAAACAAGCTCACGCACTTGTTACCTTCAAAAACAGTTCCAGAACAATCAAACAGGCGAAACAAGCGCAAGCGCTTGACCAAAAAGTCAACCACTCAGGCATCTGCCAGCCAAAGAGCCACTACAACCATGAATATGCAAGAAAGTCCTGTCAATTTTCTCCGGTGGTCATGACACAGTTTCACTGCAGCATGCAAGTCTCAAGCCTGAGACTATCAGAACATTGATGCTCGCGAAGGCAAGACTTCGTTTGGCTTGTTTGTGATTGGTTTTCATTCTGTATGTACCGTACACTACCGTATACTTCCATATTATACTCCATACCATACCATTCACTTCATCCACCCCCAATGTCATATACGGTGTATGGGTTCGCCGTCTACCGTATCTCTACTGTATGTATACGGCTGTCGACTGTATACGGTACGGTGTGCAGCCCTAGCAAGAAGGTACCAGTCTATATGCAGATGAAGTCCCAGATGTTTTCACAGAAGATGTCATTGACTGGAATGAACTGGAGAAGGTCAACAAAGGTATTACTCCTGCAGGATTCATTAAAGAGATTGATGTAGTTAGTTGTGGGTCACAAGGGGAGGCAGCAGGCTGGAACATTGATGTGCAGAGGGCGTAGCATCTTTGCAATTAATTAGATAATATTTTTGCCACTCAATAGAACTACTCTACGGCGCTCAAAAACACTCAAAATCATTTTGCCGATTTCTGCCATTTGCCGTTCTGCCGTTCTTTTGGCAGAAGTCACCCTCAAACATTTCTGCCCCCCACACTACTGATGAACGTGGCACCCATATGGCAGAACGTGGCGCCCAAGCGAGCTGGCGAGACTCTTCCCACACCAATCTCCCGAGATTATTCCAACATTTATTTTAATTTAACATAATATATATGTAGTGCGAGTCCAGGTGCTGGGCTTGAGGGAACCCATGCAACTGAACTTCGTAAACGCTTTGCTGCGTCCAAGAGCTCATCTTGGTTTACGAACTTCGCGCACATTCTCGACTGTGTCAGTCAACTTCCCCAGAAGAACAGTGCCCAAGTCATGCCTTGCTTCTGAAGTCACAAGTTCACCTCTGCGTGACTCATGGTTTTACCGGAGATGTTATTCAGTCGTCGCGCAGCGGAAGCCAGCCATCCTTCATTCCCTTGAGCCTCGATTCTTCTCTGCGAACGCGTTTCATGCTGCTGCACGGGCTTCACAATTGCCTGTGGTTGCTCCACCAGCAGTCGGGCGCTGGCTCTTATTCTCATCAGTGATGGTTTTTGCAGTGATAGTGGTGGGAGGAGTAACGCGTCTCACCGAATCAGGGCTGAGCATCACAGAATGGAAGCCCATCACGGGCATCATTCCACCTATGAATGTGGAGGACTGGAGCGCCGAATTTGAGAAGTACAAGGCTACCCCCGAATTTAAACTGTGAGCGTCCTTTTCATGTTCGCTCTTGGGTCATTTCGTGAACGTACCACAGCCTCAATCACTCCATTACTCTCGATGAATTCAAGAATATTTTCTACATGGAATGGGGTCACCGTGTACTTGGGCGCCTTGTTGGCATAACATTTGTGGTCCCTCTGGTTTACTTTGGTCTCCGGAAGAAGCTCACAAAATCGATGCCTACTCAACTGACGGGCATGGCACTGTTAATCGGTGTACAGGGTTTCCTTGGATGGTATATGGTGAAATCAGGCTTGGAAAACTCCATCATGGACACGCCGGGTGCAGTACCCCGCGTTTCCCAGTACCGCTTGGCAGCTCATCTTGGAACGGCTGTGGTGCTGTACGCATGGATGTTTGGAACAGGGATAGCGGTGATGAAAGATTGGAAATACGCCAGTGGTGAACCGTGGAGCGGGTCCAGGACTATGACTTGGCAGAATGTACTTTCAAATCCTGCTGTGAAAAGGTTTTCTCGACTGTCCAAAGGGCTGAGTGTACTAGTCTTCTTGACTGCATTATCAGGTCTGTTCATTTCGCCGTTCATCTCAGTATGATTCAAGTCTATGTGCAGGCGCATTCGTCGCTGGGCTGGATGCTGGTCTGTTATACAACGAATTTCCGCTCATGGGGGGTCGACTTGCACCTCCCATGGATGAATTATTCTCATCGGCCTATGCAAAGAACGCCGACGGATCTGATATCTGGTGGAGAAATATCTTTGAGAATCCCACTACAGTTCAGTTTGATCATCGAGTTCTCGTACGTTTCGTTCTTTCCCATATTGCATTCTTCTAAGTGTTCGATTACAGGCGATGACTACGTATCTCAGCACTTGTCTGCTCTTCGCTTACAGTCGGCGGCCCGCCATCCGTGCGCTGTTGCCACCACTTGCTCGCACAACTGTCACGGTAGCCTTTGCCATGGCAAATGTTCAGGTTTCCCTAGGTCTTGCAACATTATTATACCTTGTCCCTGTACCCGTTGCAGCCGCTCATCAGGCGGGAAGCATTGCTCTCCTGAGCACGGTGCTGTACTTGCTAGTATCGCTGCGCAGGCCAAGCTTAGCCGCACAGATGTGGAGGAAAGCTGGGACGCAGGCAAAGAGCTCTGGCCTGTAAGATAATTTGCCCCAACATTTTCGAGCTATACATCACCACTCGCTTATCATTATTTCATGTTCTGCATCTGAATCAAACTACAATTTCGAGCCTCAGCTTTTGCGATTGACCAAATAGAAAGACGTCTGTTATTATATCTTAGTCTATCCTGACATCTGTACATCCTCATCAGCTGTAGGCGCCGGTGCTGCATCGGGTGCAGATGCAGGTGCGGGTGCTTCCTCCTTCTTCTCCATACTCTCAAGGTATACTTCTACTTTGTCACCCTCTAAGATGCGGAAGCTGCCTGGCGGCGAAATAGGCTTTTCATGTTGACCCATGGGTCCGATGATGCCTACCGACGTATTATTCACGTTAAGCTCCTTATCCTGTTGGAGGGTCTCGCGGAGGGCATGGAGACCATGCCGAATGAGGTCCTCGAGGTCGCCTGCAATAACTTCAATGGCATGGACACGGTGTGAAATGAATACGGCACATACAATCTGCGAAACTTTCATAGTGTTTCTCCAAGTAGGTTTTTGCGCTCTGACTGCGAGCGCCGATCGACATGGCGTAATACTCATACGAGTTTCCTGATGGCGAGAATTCGAAAAGATGGGGTCCTGATTGATCTTGACCAATGACGAGGAAACCAACTCCGTATGGTCTGCGACCATATTCCTGCGTGTTCACTTGCGCTTCTACAAGGTAGAAAATGAGCACCGCACATACACGAGCGTCTTGAGTACGTACTGTCAGCGATGGAAGAGACGAGACGATTCACTGGCATAGGTCTGTTGAACATCATACGTTCTCCCATTGCTTGCTGTCGCATGAAGTTGCTGCAGTCAAGTCAGAATGCATGCTTTACGCAATAAAACTCAATGAGCACCTGAGTACTCGTGCGTCTGAGGTAAGACCAGCAATGGCGATACCGACGTGATCATCTATGCGGAACATCTTTTGCTGGTATGAAGCGAGTTCTCCTGTGGAACGCTGTATAGACCCTTTGTGAAGAGTCATCGTTAAACAATTAACATCCACTGACCTTAAGAGCAAGAAGGATCGCATGGGTCTTCGATCGCAGACCCACTGCTGCCGATCCCTGCTTCACGGCTTCGAGTGCATACTCGACCTGGTGGAGACGACC
Source organism: Suillus lakei (assembly GCA_016628065.1). Classification (NCBI taxonomy): domain Eukaryota; kingdom Fungi; phylum Basidiomycota; class Agaricomycetes; order Boletales; family Suillaceae; genus Suillus; species Suillus lakei. Next base: position 1,868,844 of record JABBWA010000002.1, on the reverse strand, counting down.
TTGTGGCGAGAAGACGGTGTTATCAGAGTCATATGTGTTCCGAAACTAAGTAATCTTTCAAAAATAAGATCCTGGAGAGCATATGTCATGCACGTACCATGATGGGGGTAGAAGAAGTGAACTGATATTGGATGCTTTAGTACGCGGTCGTTTGTAGGTGACGCGTCAAGCGTCGGATATCGGATGGCACGCCCCATATCAGGATTCATATTGTGGTTAGGGTTTATTTCAAATCGCAGTGGTGCACAACACCAAACGTACTGTAGACTCCTTAGGACTACATGTACATATTGTGGGAGTTAGGAATACATAGTGTCTCTGAGATAAAGTATCCCCGCATGGCCTGAAGGCAAATTCCGTGTCATGGACATGCAGTCGACCAGCTATCACAGATAAAAAAGATATCAGCAGGTTTCGAACCGGCTCCAAGAGAAACAGAATTCAAATTCTGTTGACAAATTGACTGGTCAGGATGGGGAGATGAGTGGGTGATTGTCCAGGTGTCATTGAGTCACAACCGAAAAAAAAGACGTTGCTGGAAGGTTTCAAACTTGCACCGTCCAAGGGGAACAGATTTCGCACTAAGCACTTGGCTATGAGTTCTTGAGATGGCCTTTCGATGATCTTTCATGAATGAGAGCCTAAGGTGTGATAACAGAAAAAGGCTGTTGTCAACAGCGCCCCAGGTCCAGGACCAGATTTCGAATCCAGTACTTAGCCACTTCGCTAGCGACCGCCTAAGCCATTAGTACTTTAGTGAATGCCTAAGGTGCGACATTTCACTAGAAAAAAACTGTAGTCTGCAGGTTTCAAACCAGCATCCTCCAGAGCAACAGATTTCTAATATTTTGAGTTAAGTCACCACTTGACTATGACCTATTAAGATTCACTTTTGAGTAACTATTCATGGGTGAGTGTTCAAGGTGTACTCACAGAAAGAGCTGTTGTTGGCATGAGTTTCGAACCCGCGGAACAAGAAGAACAGATTTCGAATCTCAGGTTTCGAGCCTACGCCGCCAAGAGGGGCAGATTTCGATCGACGAGAATCGATGACGAGAGTAGTGATGACTGTCAACTTTGTTGACAAAAAACAAAAGACAAAGCATAATCGCGTCACTGTCAAAGTCGAGAAAATGATCTAGATCTGAATTACACCACCGACACAGACAACCGTGTTCAAAGACACGCCCTTTAAAAGACCGCCCTACGAGAGCCTACAAGTCGGGCGACGCTTACTTAAAGGTGTTGCCTCGTGTGGTCGAGATTTAGAAAGAATAAAGCTCAACCATTTCCACCACCATCCGCACCTACTCCCCGCACAGCTGCTTTGCGACTCTTGGGTTTGCGCACACGGGTGTGTGCACGTGTCAAACGAGTGCCTTGATGCTGCGGAGGTGTGAAGCCAAGGAAGCTCTTTTGAGCTGTATCTGGGGAACGTTGGCTGACAGGAGACCGAATATCTGAAAAGATCTCGGGTACTACTGCTTCTTGGGGAACATCGTATCGTTGCGTGTTAGCGTCTGCATATGTGATAGGCATAGGTGCCTCATATGCTATGATCCCTAGCTCCCGGCAGTAGTATTGAACTGCTGCGTGGAAGGCGGTCCTGCGCGCATTCCGCAAGCCCCAATCTCTGCAGGAAGTCGTCAACAAAACATGCTCAGACCCCATTTCTGCTAAACTTACTGCCACGTTCTGGGTGAGATCAATACAGTCAGCTTACGTCGTTGTCTTGATATGGCAAACAAACATACGAGTTGTGCGAGATACCAATAGTACACTCCAGATAGCGTTGGTAACTGATATTTTGCAATACGACCGATGTGGTCGGCTGGAACCACCTGTTCTCCTCAGTAGAGAGCCACGTGTTCAGCTTTTCTTCAAGCGCGTCTAGCTTTGCTTGTGGCGTGCGCCAAGCAACTTGGATAGTACAAGCCTCCGCCATTTTCTGCCAATGGTATCAGTACAACACATTCAGAGAAGATGCAATAGGCTCGCACATCACTGCGGCGGACATTCGTACTGTAGTCATTGTCAGACATCATGTAGTGCACAAGAACGCCCGAATACGTACATGAACTTCGTGAACAGCTGACTGTTGAAGTAATATGTTTCGGTACCATCTGACCGAGTAAAAACCGTCTGATAAAGAGAGCATCAGGACGACTGTGCATTCCTTCCAGGGAAACGCACATACCGCAAACAGGCCCATCTTCTTTACAACTAGATTCTCGTCTGAAAATGAGAACAACATTAGCAACGCCCAGCCAGCGATGCAAGTTGCTTACTATCTATGAAGCATCGGTCACCAGTATCAAAGGGACTATAAACGAGGGTGTCATCCTGATACTCAAGCGCATACAGCCACACGACTCACTGAGATACAAACAAGAACATGATTGCATCGAAGACACCGCTCGCAGAGTTCTTGAATATGAAGCTGGCTGCGAGACCAAGGGAATATACACTCGTCAAGGACTGCGTCACGTTGACACCGAAAATGCTCAATGAGATGAAGAACAAGATGACGAGAGCGAAGAGTAGCAAAATTTGATCGAGAGTCCTGAGTGCAGCGCCAACATCATGCATACTGCGCGACAGGAACCGACGTTCCTTGTACACGCGGAGCAGGGACGATTTAATCTCAGACCGCGATATGTCACCGTTGCCGTCCTTGTCGAAAACGCGGAAAGCGTCTTTGGCTTCATCGTGCGTAGCGAATGCAGGGTAGAAGTCTTCGGGAACGAGGTAGGTATGTCGGCGATCTCTGAAAGTCCTGTATATCGCCCTGGCAAGACGCTGACGTCCACGTTAGTTTAGGGTCCACATAACGCGGATCCGAATGCTCCTACCTTTGCTTCATGTGTTGAGCTCACGCTGAAGACCAGCGCTTCAAGCCCATCAGTGGCGCCATTAATATTCCGGGCATCGTGCAGTACAGCAGTCTTGAATGCCTTCGCTGCTTGAACAACGATCGTGGGATCTTCAGTATGTGGGTCAACAGAACGAGGGGTAGGAGGGTATTTGTGAGTCGTATGTTTGTCGACTGGGGAATGAGTAGCCGGTGTTGTGGCGACGGAAGCGAATTGTTCTGGCGTTGTGACAGAAGACTCGAGATCTCCCGAAGCTACAATGGCGGTCGATTCGCGCTGCCTGTGTTTCCCCTTTCCCTTTCCCTTCTTCTTCTTCAGCTTTGCTCCGTCCTCCATATCCGCATCGTCACCTTCGCTTGGTGCGGAGCTCTCCGAGCGTAGTCTGCTACTGAGAAGATTATAATGTTCTTTGTCGCTGAACGGATTGAGCCCAGTGAGGGTCGCAAGCATCGGATGGGAACTATTGGACTTGTGACGGGTCGATGATTTGGGCTTGTAGTTGCGAAGCGTTTCAATCACTTGAAGAGCTTCCTTAACTTCGTCCAGACGTTCCTTATACGCGGTTCTATGAAATGCGAATGCTGGAAGCCATGAGACTTGTGATTTCGACATGAATCAAATGACCTCACCAATAGCATGGGAGAGCATCCTTTGAATGCATACCACAAGGGTAAAAAAGAACAGGAATTCAATTACTTGGGCGACCTGATGTAGACCAATGAGCTTCAGAACATGAAGAGTAACGGAATTATGCTCACACGGTCCGTGTAGGGAGCATAGTTCTGGGCATTGGACGAGTCATTCAACTTGAAGATATTCTGAAACAGGATGTTCCAGCTGAGCCAGGCGCTCGCGGCATAGAATAGAGGTTTGACAGTATCTTTGATCGAGGCATACAACTCTAGATTCGTTCTAACGGTCTCTGAGACATGGCCCCATGTGACTGCAATTGCCACACGTATGATAGCAGGTACAATGTCGATGATCATTGCGAGACCCCACGAAATTACGACATTCGCTGCTGCCCAGAAGAGCCAAGCCTCGACATTGATGTCGACAAAATGCCTGTACTCCGTTGGATGCGGCTTGTACCAGAAGAAATGGACAAGGAGGGCGGGAGTTACCAGAACTGCCGCAAGGAAGGTGGACCCGATGAGTGAGGAGAAGAGTAGAGTAACTAGCCTGTAATGTTCGCGTTAGTCGGAGACGGTATACATCTTCGCGAACCTACCTGATAACGCTCGACCCGCGAGACTTGATTTTTACACCCATTTTCTTCTCAAACTTGGCCTCCTCATTGTCGAGATCCTCGTCGCCGCTCCAATCGAATTCATCTTCCTCGTCTTCATCGTCCGAGGATTGACGTGAGTCTGATTTAGGAAATCCGAGGTAACTTCCAGTAGCGGGTGGTGAAATTACATCCTCGTGATAGTGGACAGATGGTTTCTGAGTCCCTGTCTGCATAACACTGGCCTCAGATGGGTGCGAGTCCCCACTTTCCTGTGTGCTGCTTTGTGGTGGCCTATAGACATTTTTTTCGTAGTTGCTCATCAGATCGGCCTGGGAACGGTATGGAAACGATTCTTGTGATGGATAACGGTCCAGCACCAGCTGGGAGGTGCTAGTACCAGGTTGGAAAAGGGATGAAGGTGTGGAGTTCACAAAATGGTCCTCCTCGCTGCTGTCGTCAGAGGCGAACAGCGGATCGTGAGGCGCAAATGAAGGGGGAGGACGGAGTCTGTCCTTCATCGTGCTCCATATGTATTCAATGCAGCTTCACGTCACAGGGCAATCGGCTGCAATTACCGATAGATATACTTTCCTATCTGTGCACTGATACTGGAATCACTCAACAAGCTTCCTCGACCAGGGATTCTGGGAGAAACAGGTGAGCGGAATGTGATGGGGAGTTGCAAGTGTTTATTTGGCCTACCAGAAGATGATGGTTTTAATAATGCGCTCCACGGTGCTCCACCTCCTCCAGTGAAGCGAACAGAATCAACAATGACCTCGCACGCTTGGAGCAGATGGCCGTAAGAATGTGGTAAGATAAATAATCAGTCCTCGTTCTCTGCGATGATCGTCGATTTCTTGATTCGTTGTTATGCACAGTTGTCATGTGAAAAATCAGATTGGCGTGGTCTCAGAACTACTCCGATGAACTCAGGGGCTTCTACTAACTAGCGTTTGTTTCTGAACTTCATCATACACATTTCTCTCCAACAAACATGTCCGCACCTACAGAACTCCCTGCAGATCCCGAGTCTATGAAGAAGCTTGAGAAGGAATTCTCAATGGAGTCCAAATCCGAGGAAAAGAAATTACAGTCAGCCTTCAAAGACATGCACAAGCAGGAGAAATCAGAAGCCAAGGCTTCCAAGGTAATGCTTTTAATCCCTGGATTCTATCTACTCCTGACATTGTTTAGTCCGTAGAAAAGGCAGAGAAAGCCGTCAAGAAGCTGGAAAAGCTGGAGCTGGAGACCGTTAATTCCCTCCATGCCATCACCCACAAACATGATGTAGCTGTTGCAGACCTTCATAATGCACAGGCAGACCTTCATGTATGTATTCTACCTTCACCTTCAGACCTCTTCTCGACACTTAAAACTCCTAGACCCAGCAAACACAGTTAGAGAAACTCAAACAAGACCTCTCCACTGCACGAAAACACGTCGATCAGGTCACCAGGGATAAGAAGGATCATGATGTAGGTGGACTACATTCGGAACCCTCACGTATCGCTTATTATTTGCAGCGTGAACGTCACAATAGGATATCTCAGCTTCACTCAAGCCCGCCTACCCAGATCGGTGGTCCCAGCGCGGGCACTTCAGGTGCCTCCACTGGTGCAAGTCAGGAAAGGACTTTGCTGTGAAGTACCACGCCGACGGACAGTTTGTAATCGATGATTGTTTTCTTTATATCAACCTTAATCCCTGTATTTCTGTGGCATTATTTTCAGGCTGTAGCAACACTGTAATTGTATTTTTATTTTGCCCGAGGTTTATGCCTATGTAGAATGTCATCGTCTGCGCGTCGGGTATTATGGGAGCTGACATAAGCATGAATGTGTTCGTTGCATTTTCATTGTCGCCTGCAGCAATCACGCATACGAGCGACGACGACGACGACGACGACGACAAGCTGTTCATCGGCGACCACGACGGCGACGACGGCAGCTTCAGGATTCTGACATGAATAAAAATCCATTTATACCGCAACCAACATACAACCCGCCGCAACCACCACTTCCTCCAGGTCCACCGCCTGCTGCACCTCCAGATTATTCCGCTTATTGGGTAGCGGCAGCCCAGCAGCAGCAACAACAGCAACAGGCGACTCCAGCTTACACTCCAGCATGGTCTGCTCCTCAGCAGCCTCCAAGACCACCTCCTGAACAAAGTGCTTTGTATGCAAACTATGGTTATGGTGGTCAGGGCATGCACTGGAGACATGGTCATCCTCAGCAACAACAGTATCAGCCCCCACCACCTGTGGTCCAACCTCCGCCACCACCACCTCAACAGCAGTACAACCCGTATCAACCGTCCGTTGGCTATCAGCAACCGTATGTTCCTCAACCCCAACAGCCGATCGTGGCCCAGCAGCAGCCTGTGTACCCGCATGTGACACAAACGATGGCCCCTCCGCAGCCGTATTTTCCACAACAGCAACAGCAACAGCAACAGCAACAGCAACAGCAACCTCAACCCCAACAGCAGCAGCAGCAGCCTCGACATAATCATGGTCTTCATCACACCCCACCCCAACATCTACCCCCTGCCAAACGTCAACGGTTTGATGGCCCGAATCAACATCACGGTCAGAACCGACAAATTGGTGCGCCCCCTCCTCAACCTCAGTTCCAACCTCCTCCTGCACCGCCGGGAAGTGTCGGGATTTACCCCCTGAACCAAGGGCAGGGTCAAGGGCAGCCTGGGGCCAATCAAATGCCTTTGGGTGGAAACAGAGGTGGAATGGGCGGAAGAGGGGGTAATATGAACTCTGGCAGAGGTAGAGGTGCAGTCATGAGTGGAAACCGGGGAGGACTGACCGGACAACGTGGCGGGAGAGGCGGTGGTATGTTCATGAATAATAGCAGCGGACGAGGTGGCGCCGCTGGTCAACAAAATTCTCTGCGTGGACATGGCTCGAGAGGCGGCTTTAGCAAAGACTTTCACAATCGCAGAGGAGGCGGTTCGTTCAATGCCGGACATCAGCATCATCAGAACAATGCTGCGTTCCGTGGACGAGGACAAGGTCATACTTCAGGTCGTGCAGGCCGCCAGGATGGTAGTACAAATTTTGGAAACCGTGATGCATCGCAATTTGCCAGCAGCGGTAAGAAGGACGAAAACCGGCGCACGCTCACTGACTTTAAAATTGTGGGCCTCGAGATGCCTGAACTTTCATGGACGTGGGGAATGCTACCATCGGCTATCAAGGCTGAAGAAAAAGAGGTCGCTGCTTCTCTTTTGGAATCGTCACAAGAACAAGTTAAGGATGAAGACATGCTTGCTGGTGCTACAAAATCAGAAACTGCGCCAACAGCAGACGCGGCAGATACGAAGCCGGATGCTTCCTGCCAGGAGCAGTCGTCCTCGTTGACGACGCCTCCACCCTCTCGCATCCGCATTTATTTCCACACTCCTGTTTCTCCCGATGATTCGCATCCCATTCCGCATAATGCTGCGTATACTGCACCTCCAGACACGCGCAAAGGCAAGCGCAAGAAGCTTGAGGATGACGATGGTGATGCAGAGGAAGGCCGAGAAAGACCGCCTCCTCCTCGCAGCAGCCAGATGGACGATAATATCAGTGTTGACTTGGATGGAGTGGGCCGCGGAAGCGCAGCGCCCAGCGTGGCAGAAACTGCCAGTGAGGGTGATTGGCTCATGGCCGCTATCGCTGAGGATGAAGGCGACATAGGCGCCGATGCCGATGCTACTACCATTGATGATATGGATGAAGAGGAGAGCCATACCGCAAGTGTTCCCCATTTCGTTCCTGCTACGAATACTTTTCTCAATGGGGATGGTGTTGGGAATGGTGAGTTGAGCCCTCCTTATATTTCGCTTTGGGTGGATGCTTTCGAGCTTGGGGGGAGCGTCCATTCGTGGCTCAAGGCTGTACAAACTAACGTATACCTTAAAGGCTCCCATAATACTGACATGGACGGAATAGCCTCTTCAGGAGGTGTTCATGAGCAGTCTGATGGCTCACAAACTGGGGACAATCATGATGCTGTCCCGAATGCTGAAGGAGTCAAGCCATCAGCGTCCTCAGATGTTGCTGCTGTTGACCTTGGTGTAAACCATGGTAGTGACGCTACACAGCCGAACGTGGACATTTTGGTTTCTGTACCTGAAGAGGGTGGTGATGCTTTGCCAGCCACTCAGCCTGTCGGTGATGAAAATGTTGATAGGCTGTTTGACGCTTCGGCTACTCTAGCTGATCCTTCTCATGCTATTTCTTTGAGCTCTTCCTTTGACACGAGTTCTTCTACTGGTCATGGTTCTCCTCCTGTTGTTCAGTCTGATATGCCTCATAGCGAGAAACAGTCTGCTGATCATGCTGGGTACCCTGATACGCAGGTATCCGACACGCAGGCTTCCGGGCCGAAGCCCCTTCAAGAAGAGGCGTCACTCGCGTCGACAATTCTCGACGAGGATATGGGTGTTGGCGCATACTCAGAAGAGCAAGCTGTCTTAGAGCTTACTGGCGAAATTCCGGCCGAGCACGAAGAAGTCACCATGCATGCCAAAGGTACCAACGAATCTGCGGACCAAGAGCACCTTCCTGAGCCCCCTGCCTCTCCTACTTCTAATACACTACTCTCAACCTCTTCCGGTTCAACATATGGCGAGCCGTCGCACCCTCCAGCGAGCACGGCAGTCTCAAAAGGTGGTCGGGTGCCATCCGCAAACCGCCTGTCAATATCATATGCTGCTGGTAGCAGGCGTTTGGTCGTGGACGCAGAAGTGGTCGAATACTTGAAGGTTTACAGATCTGAAGGTCGAATTGAAGTCCACATATCCCTCGATAAAGATAGCGATGATGGCCTCAAGGGCGTTTTGGTAAGAATATTTGTTTGTCTACTCTTATGTTATCTAACACGATTGTAGATTGAGGGACTTTCTGATGCGACAAAATCATATTCTCCATTACCGACGCTATCTGAAGCGTCCGACACTGATGAAACTCTACCTTCCTTCTCGAAGGCTACGCTACCTTCAAAGATCACTTTAATGGTCCATCTTGATACTGAGCGCCCATTGTCGGAACCTAAGTGGGTTAAATCGGGAGATGTCCAGGAGTGGCTGAAGAGCATGTTTGGAAGGATGTTCTGGGTAGCAGGGGATGCTGCTGATGGGTGGGAGAAAAAGATCGCAGTTGTAGATCCTGATCCAGTTCGTTCTCACTGTCTTGGCAGAAGTCTCGATCCTGACTGTTTTGTCTTAAGGCTCCGACGATCTGGACCGTGCTAGATGGGTGGGCAGTCAACTCCCCTGTCGGTGTTCCCACAGAACGTCAGCGCTTCGTGAAGACGCATTTGACCGAGGTAGATAACATGATGGAGATTCTTCTCAGGCTGGTCAGAGGCGAGCGAGCCACCCCCTTTTCCCAATCTACACCTGCGATATCGGCTCCGAGCGTGTCGGGGCCACTTTTGGCCGCTCTCTCGCAATCCTCGTCGCACGGCGCTCAACAGACACACGTATCGTTAGCGGTACTAGCGTTGTTCCACATGTCAGTGGACTTTGCGCGGAAGGCTTCTGGTGAGAAGGGAAAGGCAGAGGCAGAGGAGAAGATGAGTGAGATAATTCGATGTCTGCCGTCCCACCTCTTATACAAGAGTCTTGACGGCATGTTCAAGGAGTGGAGAGCGGACAAGAAGGGAAGCCGTTGACAGTGATAGATATGGCCGTTTGCGCTTTCTTCATTTTGTACATATCGTCCCAAGCTTTAAAGTTGTTACATTACATTTATATTTTGTCACGAAGCGTGACACTCCCCGGTTCGGCTTGAATCATTGCCAACATGAGGACAGTTACGGCAGGGTTTTCTGCAGGTTGTCCTCTCCCTCCTTCTACTCTTCGTTCGATGTCATGGACGACCTGCATGAAGCTGAATTCTCGTGGTATGTCGTCTCCAAATTGATGAGCGCTTGTGCCCACCTTTTACTCTCAGGCCCTATGGTGATGCTTCGGATGTGATCTTAACTGGCTCATTTGACCACGTAAGTGGCTTCCCTGCATACCCAAAGTCCGCCGCAGGCTCAGTTTCATATCCTGGCAGTGGTCATGTACAATGCACTTGCCCAAGGGCACTTCTGGTTTCGTAGGCAATGTCAGGGTCCCCTGGAATGAGAAAGTTCCATATAAGTTCATTGTGGACGGAGAATGGGTCACCCGCAGTGACCGCCCAACAGAGTTAGATGGTGCCGGGAACCTTAATAATGTTCTTATCGCGCCCTCTAAACCCACTCCTATAATGGAACACCCATCAACCCCTGCTTCCCAAGGCCCCACCGACTCCATGACTTCAGCTACAACATTGCCTGAAGAGTCGTTGTTGTCTAGCGAGACCTCCCAGCAGGAGGTATTGGAAGCGGATCAACATGGTGGAATCACTGAATCTGATTCCACTAATGCCACAAGCGCTGTGGCTGATATAGGCGTTTCTGACAAGGAACTCGTGTCAACTCACGTTCCCAACATTATCGTCGAATCAGCTGAACCTCCCGCATTGAGTGGTGAGGGTGACGCTTTCCATACAATTGTGGACAATGCAACGAGCGCGGCGTCGCATGTTTCCGAAGAAGTTGCTAGCGTACTAGGATATGTTTCCTCGGGCATCAGCTACATGTTTTCGAGCACGCCCCATGTTTCGACGGACAACGTCAACGTTCTGGTAACCACAACAGCATAGAATGTGTTTTCAACTGCTGACTTTTGTTCCTTTCACTACGCAGGATGCAACCGAACAACCATCAACTGCTTCGGCCATCGAGCCAATCGTCGCCGAGGCAGCAGCAGAGAGTGCTCAGGGAGCTCCCTCCCCTGACATCACCGAGGCCGCGCCACAAATCGCGCCACAAATCGCGCCCGTCGTGCCTATGCTTATCTTACCTGTCAATGATTACATGTTGAACGAATCTGCGTCACCTGTACCAGACGGGAGATTTGACGCAAGCGATCCTTTGGCCTCCGATCCATTGGTCGCAACAATTTCTGTGCTCGAGCCGTCGACGCATTCTCCCCTACTTTTGTCCAAACCAGTACCTTCTGTCACGCAGGAAGCTCAAGCTGGGAGAGCAGGATAGCAAACCTATGGAGGAAGAGAGTTCAGAAGCGCAGGCGGCTGAAGAGAAGGGTGGGGAATTACTTGTGGATGCAGTCGCGCCCCCTTCAGACGCGACTTGCACAACACCTGAGATTGAAGTCAATCCAGACCCCGCTGAAACAACCGATGCATCTGCTGTTGATGCTGGACCTATCGCGCCAAACAACGAGTCGTCCTTGCTGGCGCCCGAGCCTCAAGATACCCCTGCAGTTACCACCTCGTCAATGCCCTCTACAAACGATGATATCAAAGATTCCAAGGAGGTCTCATTCCCGGCTTCCACTACCACCAACACCTCTGTGATACCGTCATCTAAGTTCAGCACTGCAACCACGAAAAAGAAGCGGCGGTCACTCTTCGCTAAATTGAGAGAGTTTTTCTCTCACAAGGAGAAGGCGAAGAAGTAGATGCACTTACCGCATCTTCATCGTCACCATTCACATGCTGGCAGTTCTTCACATTCTCGCGCTTTTACGATACAGACAACTTCTCATTTCTTTCATCATCACGCGAACGATACCTCTTCAGCTTTTACTCTACAAATAGGTGGGATTCATGCGATTACTGTACATAAGTATTGGCACTGTGTATGCATTTCTATTGTGATGCTGTCTTGATTTCAAGAGATAACGTCCAGAACAATCCCTGATAAAGTATTGAGAACATTGACGTCTAGGAGGGTCAAGGGCTTACCTGCACTTATCGTCTCTCCTCCCCGTCGAACGAGAATTCTTCCCATGTCTTTGTTCACCGAGAATGGCTCCAATGGAATAGGACGAGCGCTGAGTACAGGACCTGATAGGGTCCCGGCACGCAGGCTAATCTCTACCTCAGCAGAAGTACCCTTGGTCAGCACACTAAGCACGAGATCAGACATCATTCTTGGCAAGAAGAAAGGAAGCGCACCGAGGGTTCTTCTTCATTACTACCCCAGAAGCTCTGTCCAAGGTAGCTATCAACTTTGATATCGTGGCAGGTACATCTCGTGAGTGATGGAATAGCTCGATCTAAACCTGGGGTTATTAATGCAGATAAGGAGGCTTAGACAACATACCGATGCACCAGTAGTGATTGGGAGCTGGATATCAAATACTATGATTCGAGCTGTGAAGACTGTAGCCAATGGGACAATGTCCGATGGTGGGCAAAGAACACTTCCGATGCTCAGATGGATGGGGTCGATGGAAGTCAGGTACAGAGTTGTATTAGTGCCAGCTGCCGCCCAAGGCACGCTCTGTTCCTCAACGTCAATAACTGCACATTGGTCAACAACATCCGCACAACCGCATTAACAAATTAGGAACTCACGTCTTACGATTGCAGATTCATCTCCCGGAAGAACTCGAAGACGTTCTCCAACTTGCACGACGCCACCGCATATACGACCAGTGACGCCCGTTCCGGAACTTTGTCCCTTAAAGACATTGGAGATCGGCAACCTTAGTGGCGAGGCAATTTCGCGAGTGGGGGGCTCCAATTCATCTGGATATGATTGAACACCTCAATGCGGGTACAGTGCAAAATGGCTCACCAAGCAAGTCAACCAGCGTAGGGCCCCTGTACCATTTAGACAGTACCGAAGCATCGGCGTCCGTGCAGTTGACGAGGTTGACGCCGAGCATGGCACTTACTGGGACAAAACTCGTTTTCGACGAGGGAAACCCAGACTGGATGAGGAAAGCTCGCAACAACCCACAATATTTCTTCAAATCGACTCTGATCCCAATTGACCTGCGACAATGTCAGCAATTGTAAGGGTGGTAGAACCTAAACGAACCTGATCCAATTTGTTGACGGCTACAATCACTTGGGATACACCAAGGCTCCGAACTAGCAGCAGATGTTCACGAGTCTGACCACCACGGTCGAAACCTGCCTCGAACTCCCCGGTGATGGCATCGACTACGAGCAACGCGCAATCGGCTTGCGCGGCTCCAGAAATCATGTTTGGGATGAAATCCTTGTGTCCAGGGGCATCCAGAATGGTAACTTGTCGATGCGGAGTCGTCAAGGATTGTAAAGCAATGTCCATCGTGATTCCTCTGGTGATCAGTCGGTACGTGCACTTGAAATAACAGAAAATGCAGACCTCTCCCGTTCTTCAACGGTCCCATCCAACTCCCATGCCCAACTGAAACTACTCTTCCCCGCTTTACTGCTGCCTCGCTCGTTAGCAACACGGGTCTTTTCGTCAACTCTCCCCAGCTCATAGAGCAAACGACCCATCAACGTCGATTTTCCAGCGTCGACATGTCCTGTCATCCAAAATCAACAAAAATTCACTCAAAATGGCCAACAAGACCGAGCACCAATCACGACCAAGCTGACAGCCTTTTTGTCACCTCCTTGCCCTTCAAGGACATCCCGAACTTCCTGCAACAGCTTTCCACGTTCCAGTGCCATTTTCGGAGGAGGTTCATCGACTGGCTCTTCCTCCTTTGGCAACAAATTCAACGCGGCCATATCGAGCAGTCTTGCATCCAAACCCCCTGTACCGCGAGGAGTCATCGCTCCCGACTTCTTCGCACCCGCACCAGGCTTCTTTGAAGCCCTACTACCTGGCGTATTCACAGGAGACATGGCTTGAGAAACCGGTGTGGTATAGCCTGACGAAGAAGGCGTCTTCGCTACCTTCTTCTGCGCCGCTTTCTCCGCCTTCTCGCGTTCCTTCGCGGCTGAAGTGACAATTAGCAAAAAAAAGTTCCATTAGAGCCCATAAGTTAATCTACAACAAACAAACAACGGGTCCTCCAGAGAAATGAATGAATAAAAATCCGTGTAGAGAAATACAAGAAAAGAATGGCGGATGGAGCTGGGAACAAGGGGGCAGGCTTGTTCAGCGTCTGTGCGCAAGAGAAGTCCCCCGACGCGCATTGAATACAATATCGTCAGGGCTTGGAACGTCAAATGCAAATCCCAAGTTGATCTTCATCCCCGGCGGTGCAGCCCTAGGGCGAGACGACTTGTGTCGCTGGGACTGCGAGAGACCAAGGCTGGAGTGGCTCTGTGAATGGGTAGCCTCGTACGCCTTCACAAGGTTCGGGACCTCCCTTCCATACTTGTGAGCTGAATGCGTGTCCTTGTCTTCGGGAGATGGGGGTGTTAGAGGATCATCGAGAAGTAAAGAAGCGAATGCCGAGGGAGACGCACGAGGGTTAGTTGGCTTTGGTATGAATAGAGGAGACGGCATGACGACACGGGAATCGTCGTCATCGTCGTCGTCGGTCGGCGTAGGCTGCGGTTTTTCACTCGCTTTCTTGACCTTCTTTGCTAATTTAGACTGCTTGGGCTCTGCACCGGGCATCTGGACTAACGATGCAGGCCCCTGAGCCTGCGGCCTTGAAAGGCTTTGGAGTGATTGATAGGAAGTGGTTATAGCAGTAGTAGCTGTAGCACCATTTGCTATTGGCGTGAAATATTGTGTACGAGGTTTAGGAAGCTCTTTCGGAGGCGAACTAGGCGGGGACTTCGGAAGCTTCGGCATGAGGCTACCATTAACACTGGCTTTCGCTTGGGCAAGCGCTGCGAGCTTGGACTGAGGACGAGCCTTCGCTTCAGGTTCTTGGCGCACAATGGGCAAGTTTGGAATGGCGTCAGCCCGAGGTGGCGAATGTGGCACCGTTGGCTTGACAGTAGAAACTGACGATGTTTTAGACGCCGCGCTCGACTCGCTCTTTAGCGAAAGTCTCGCAGCCCTTTCGCGATCATGAGCTTCTAACTCCAAAGCTGTCTGAATAGCTTGTTTGACATGCCCAGACATGGAAGATGGGGTAGTAGATGGCGACTTTATTATAGAAGGAAGCGTCTTCTCGGTAGGTGGGGGTTTTGTAGTGGCGGCAGTGGTTGCGAATGATAATCGGCTTTCAGCAGTGGGCCGCAAGGCAGGGTATGTGAGCACTGAAGTCGTATCCAAATCTGATGAGCGAGAGCTCCTCGTACTTGCACGAGAACTCGCAAGCATGGATAATTTCGAGGGTTTACTGCTGGCTGGAGGCTTAGGAGGGAGCGGTTTCACGCTCGCTTTCGACTGAACATCAGAAATCTCTGGAAGAGTATCCATGTGCGGCACAGGAACAACTGATGACTTTGCACGCGATGTTGCGCGCTCTGTTGGAGGCGGAAGCGGCTCTGTACGCAGATCAGATTGCGATACTGATGTAGCAAGTGATGGCGCGGCTTCGTAGTTCGAAAGACGTCGTACTGCAGAGGGTGATGGAGATGGAGGGATGGAGTTTGGGTCCATCGCGGTCCCAGGAAATTCCGCCCCAACGGGACTGTGTGCGCGAGTATCTGTCCCAATTTCAGTCACATCAATCGAATCTTGCTGGTACCACACACCAATAACCTCTCCGTAAGATGTCGTGGTATTAGTGATCGTCGATGCACGTGGGTTATTCAAAGCTACGAGTTGCTGTTTTGAAGGCCAGTGGCGGGAGGGTTCAGTCCTTTCGGTAATCTCCGTAATGGTGCTGAGCCTCGAGCCGCGTGACATGACGCCCAATGGTATATCATCCGAGTCGACCTCATCTGGATATTCCTCGGGATAGTAAACTTCATGTTGGCCTTGCTGTGCTAATACTATGAGGGGAACTCGGGGCCGGTCTAAGTCGCCATCATAATATTCGTAGCCTGTGGGTCCAGCCACGTATTGTGGTTCATCATAGGCTCCCTCACCTTCTGGTGGTAGCATACCATCACTGTCCTGTCGCACTGAAATACATTTAGCTCCTGACTGTACAAACGTTCATATTGGGGTATTGGGGATGACATGCACCTTCCTGTTCCTCGTCTCGTCTACGGCGTAGTCGGTTCCATAAACGGGATCCAAAACGGGGGGTAACAACAACATGGTGGAAGAGCGAATGCAAGACTATTTACAAATGAGAAGTCACGGCGGAACTTACCTTTGCGAGTTTTGGCTGACGCTCTCCGGTCTTGCTCCTCTGTCAAAGGAGCGTCAGTCAGTAGGAAGACAAAGAGGTTGATGTACTACGCACCATACAAATACGATAAACTGCTCTCTACATTAAAGTACTGGTCCCATAGGATTTCTTTGATGAAATCATCGTCGAGGTCTGAGACTGCTTCGTCTCCCATGAGCTCTCTGACTTGTTCGAGACAAGACGCCATTTGGGCTACATTATGCTCTCAGCGTGCATAACAAGCACAGTTATCGGGCTACTCGCCATGCTGTTCTGGGGTGAGTTCATCTCCTCCATCGGACAAAGCATCATCATCCAGTTCATCTAGTCACATAATAAATCTCAAACCAAACTGCCATCAGGATGATTCGTACATACCATGGATGTTCATATTTCGTACAAGCCTATGTCTGGACATGTCAAAGATTACAGATGGAGATACAAAGATACAAAGATTGAAGAAGGATATGAATGAGGATCTATGCAATCTGGTTCAATAGAATTACCGCGACTGTACTAGCACTGAGTCACCAAGCAAGCACAAACAAAACACCTCCATTGCTGTCACATAAAATTGAGACTACTACTTTGCTAGAACGCGTTTTGAAAGACCAGAATCATGCTCTCCTCCGCTCGTCATGCCTTTGCTCGTGCACCGCGTCGCGTAAGTTGATGCGCCTTTAAGAGTGGTTATGCGCTGATAGTTTTTTTTCAAGGCTTTCTCTACAACTTCGACGCGTGCATACGACGTCTCCAAGCTCATCCTCATTGGGCGGCTAGGCAAAGACCCTGAGGTTCGTACCACCAAGAGTGACAAAGAATATGTCTCGTGAGTTTTACATGTCTCGACTGAGACGTTCCTCTGAATACGTTTTCAGCTATGCCGTTGCAACCACCAACTACCCCCCTCCACCTCCCAACCCCGATGGCAGTAAGTGAACTTGGGTTTCATGCATTATTGTCATCTGAACTCTTGCTCCAGGTCGTCAAGAGGCTGGAACGACATGGCATAACATTATTTGCTTCAATCCCGGTCAGACCAATTTCTTGCGCACTCTCCAGAAAGGGGCCCAAGTATACGTCGAGGCGAACTTTGAGCTTCGTGACCCAGACCCAAGTGCAGACTCATCTTCACCACAAGCCCAAAGACAAATATTCCTTAGACACGGTATATTATTTCTCTCTTACTCCAACTTTACTTGACTTACTCTCGTTTGTAGAAACCATCCGACTTATCAGGCAGGCCCCCTCACACAGTGAGAGCCATGAGTAGATTCTACATGCATGTCTTTATGACCATCATAACTGCCCTTCTTATTGGTATAACTATTACACGCCACCGCCCACCCCACTCGATAATATATGTTACATTCGTTGGTATCTCACTCGTCATGATGGTCAAACGGTGACTCGGACCGCCTTCTTATACCAAGCGCGGTGTGTGACGGATCTGTGAGCCATGCCTTTACTTGCTAATGAACTGGCGAACCTGGACTCGCTGATATGAGCTTACCGTGCTCTCCCTGATCGGTACAGACGGGAGAGGCATCTGCACCTCTGTCCCTAGAGCAGAAGAGGCAGACATTCGTGCACCTTCTGTCTTGTTAATTTTGTGAAGATAATCGCGGACAGTTGTAACAACAAGCTGATGGTTGGTGTGTGAATGTTGGTTCGAGTGAGTTCTGGAGGAGGACATACATGGTGGTCTTCTTGACTTGAACCTGAGTAACAAGCAACAACCGCAATGGGACAACAGTGGGCGTTCTGTACAGCCTCATCAGCTCTTCAAATTCAAAAACGAACCAGACAAATACTGACGTCCAACCAGATCGGGAACGCTGAGCGGAAGCAAATTTAAGCTCGTTGTTCCAGAAGTATACAGTGAAAGTATTCACCTCCCCCGTGAATAATATGGTCCCCGTGAATGCCCAGCTGTTTTGCTGACTTGCCCATAGCGCTCATGCTTTTCTCGACATAGTAGCTCGAATGGCCGGTCTGCCTGACAACTCCAACCATGCCCTCCACACTTGTCCAACTATTCAAACTAACATCCCCAACACCGGCTGGATGCCCAAGGTCGCCCACGGTACACGCAAATAAGGTATGACCCGCGACAGTTTGTATAGAGATGACGAGGCCTTTGCCTTTTGAATGTCGAGAGGACGCACGGAAGCGTTTGCGCAGCGACAAACCAAGCGTGACCGCGTCAGAGGCCGAGAATGATGGGAAACGATAATTGCCCTCCTCAGTGAGCGCTTGAGAGGCGAGTTCAGCATCTGAGGGTATCATTGCGTGGAAGGAGGTAAACATGAGAATCAAAAAATGTACAATGGGATGTCAAGAAGGAGAATAAGAGGCGGAGTACCTCACGCGCTCACGGCTACGGAGCTTGGGAGCAAGGATTGTTCTATACCAGATGGAGGCAATTACAGACAATAGAACTTGAACATGCTAGCAGCTAGTAGCTAATACAACTCAACTTTCAAGGAATAAATCAGTATATATTTCAATCCTGCTGGTGTATCGACAACGGCTAGATACCACAACAGCAGGCTTGCAATGAGTCTTTGGAGGACAGACCCTGGCGTTGCAAGACTGCTCGACTAGCGCCTGAACGACTTCGTAGGGCCAGTAGGCGTCTGCCAGCAAGGCCATCGTTCCTTTCCCGGTGATCGTCGAGGACCACGTGAAACCTGCATTGAGCCACAACTCATTCAAACGTCGACCACTATACATGCATGGAGTTCTTCAACGACGTGGGCGGAGATCCGCTCAAACCCTCCTTGTTTGAATTAGTTGCCCAAGAACAGCTCCGTGACCTGCTTCAGCCTGCTCTAAAGTATGTTCTCGCAGTAAGTCCTCGCAATCCGCTACAGAACCGCTCCACTCATGCCTATCAGGTATTCGCTCAACGCTACCCTCGCCATCTCATCCGTATAGTCAACCGCCATGAAGAGTTTTATGCCTTCATCATGCTTTTCGTCGAACGCCATTATCTCCGCAAACATAGTGAGTATATTGGTATGGCAAGTTGACGCGGGTAACTCAAGCTTGATGTTTACTAGATGCATCATTTGCTGAGAACTTTTACGGCCTGAAGAGACGCAGAAAACCTTGGATATCAACCGAACGAGCAACAGCTGCTGTCGGTGGAATACCAGCTGGTGAGAAGCTCAGAGGTCGCGAGATCTGGCGGTCTCTGCTTCTCCTGGTAGGGGTTCTCTATGCTAACCAGAAAGTAACTCACCCCGTGAACCCAGATTGCTATACCTTATTTACGAGCGAAAGGGCAGGACTACTACGAGTCGCTCGGCGGAGGCATCGATTCTGATATTCTAGAGGATGGAGGCAGCGAAAGACACATACGAGAACTCACAGACGAGGTGAGCAGCTCCGTTCCACGATAACGCCATGCTCAATAGGGATTCCTAGAGTATCGCAGGCGTTTTACGCAGAAAGTTCAAAACATTATACCCATGGTTCAACACCGGATTTGAAGTATGGCTTCTCGCCCATAATGTAGCCTATTTATTCGATCGTACGCCGTTCTACCGCCCTTGGCTAGCTTGGATAGGAGTCGATCTCAGAAGACTCAACATGGACGACTTTGTGAGCTTAACATTCCAGTCACTCACATTGCACTCACACCATCTGCACAGCTCGCACACCAAGCGAAGCAAAACGCTATTACCCAAACAAAGAGTGGATTTTTGGCTGTACTTCGACGGCTCTTGCTGCGGTCACCCCAATTACTACTTGACTCCTTGAGACTTCTCTTGCCTACAGCCATCTTCTTCATCAAATTCCTGGAGTGGTGGTACTCCCCGGGCTCCCCAGCGCGGTCATTATCTATATCCCCTCAAGGTCCAGCCGTCCCTCCACCCCAGATTCTTCCACCGCACCCCGCAGGGATCACTATCGACAGCACGAAATACGGACATTGCCCGCTCTGCAAAGAGCTTATTCACAATGCAACAGCATTGCCATCCGGTTATGTATTCTGCTACCGCTGTGCACACGACCATGTCGAGCAACACGGCAATTGCCCGATAACGCTTCTCCCTGCGAAGGCGTGGCAGCTCAGGAAGGTCTTGGTATAGTTGGCGCTTGCTGCCTCGTGGTATTTGCGTTGGTGTGTTGTGTCTGCTAATTTTAAGACTTTTTCTGCTTTCGGTAGTTCACCGCCAAGAATGATACGAAGAGCGCTGTGAGATTTCTGCTCAAATTCAAGGCAAAGTTTCGACATTTCACGAACAATTTTTACATTTAGACCTGTCCCTTAGCGCATGGATTTTTTTGACGTGAATGTAGGAGGTCGATTGCTACATTTTCTGTGTTTCAACTTGTTGCTTCAGCGTTGCCCACCCATCCTCATTTGAATCGCTGACGTTTATAGATACTTTATCATACTGTCGTGCGTAACAAGTTACTTGATTATGGTGCAAAATGTAGCCTCGAAGGCATGCTAGCCTTTCATGACTCCATTTTACACTATAATTGAGCACGTTTGGCTACACCAGGTCCAGTACAGACATCAAATCAAAGCATCCATTGTTTGCACGCAGAAATGTAGGACGGATCCATGTAGTAAGCGATGTTAGGCTAGATCTCTGCTTCGTACTCAGCAAATAGAACCGTGACTGTTGCTGATCGAAAGATCCGGAAGGATATACACAAAAGTGGCCTCGATGGCGATTGACCGAACTCGTTTAGTAGGATATCGCATCCTTCGGAGAGGGCCAATTACAACGAGATTCTTTGGCCCATGAACAAGTACATCGCTATTTGTCCCAGACTTGCGCGTACGCGACCAGCATAGGCTTGTAGAAATCGACTCCCGATAAAAGAAATGATACCATGGTGAATTATTTCCCTGGCGGGGAGTCTATTTCAATTAGGCAGCGGGTATTGTACCAAAAACGAGGTCTCCCTCTATTCAAGTGAGACCCTCTCATCTAGTGCTCCTCCTGCTCCGCAATTCTTCGCGAGTTTCTTCCCAAGAATCGCAGGGAATGTGTATCATTCTTGTGTAGAAACTCGCAAATTATTAAGGGTTGCGAATTATCTGTAAGTTAATTTGCAATCATAGACTTGATGAACATTTGCAAGCCCCAGATGAGGATGTCGTTATGCCACTAGGGGGGGCAAATTCATACTGAACTCTGACTGATATCAATGCCACCAGGATTCGGCAGCGAAGATTTCATACCGTCAGCTGCCCGGCGAGAGGTTGCATCGTTTGGGGTCAGAACATTAACAGAAATCGGTATATCGTCGTAGGTTCACATAATTTCGGGAATGAGCTGCTCGATGTGCAGGCAGCAGGGGTTGCTTACGGCAACAAGTTCTTGCCACGAGTAACCCCTGCTACCTGTGTACAGTGACAACCCGTGCAGGAAAATAGCCTGAGCGCTCGCGATGACAGTTTGGTGATGCCAGCAAGCCTGGCCTTGTATCAGAGATAGTATATGTTGATACAGGATCAACTTGGTGAATTTCATCGACAACGTCGTGCATATGGTCCCATAGCCACCGTTGCATTAAATGGGACATTGCTCATCGATCCTCAGATCAAGCTTAGATATCTACCCTAGACGACCCATGAACGAATGAATATGATCGTTCCTTGAAGAGGAATCACACATGGCAATAACTCACTTGGTTAGTAGATGTAAGGAATAGGAGTTGAGTAGTGAAAGCAAATACCAAAAGAATAGTCATAAGTTAAATCATTTCGAACTTGACAGGTCAGAACCCAACAGCGAGAGTGAGACGTAAAAGCTTGAGGGATGAAAGAGATGGCGGGTATGAGACCCTACTAGTCAGGATGCCTGTTGCCCAAGTTCAATTTGTACGGGAGTAGGTAGGGAGTTGGCTTAGTACCTTATCGCCTGGGCCAATCTCAAGACAGAGCCGGCGGTGATGACTTATTTCCATTGGACTATCAGATAACCAAACGCACTACGACCTGTGACCTGAATGATACAGAAAGGTGCCTGTCCGAACGAAAGGATCAGCGACTTACATCCCAAAGGCAATAACAATCACTTCCATGAAGGGCTTCTCCCAGGTACGATGGCAAGATCTTGTATCGCCTTCTCCGTCCTAGATAAGACATGCAAGCACCTTAGATTGCATGCAAACGCTGGAAAGCGTTCATCCAAGGGCCGGGTACCGTTTACCATATAACATGACTTCCCTTCCCTATGTATTCTCCCCTAGCAAGACCTATAGAAGGTAGTCGTTCGAGATCCAAGTAATAAAGTGACTTCCTGCCAATGTAGCAAGCATAGGGAATGCAAAACTTCCCGCAATGGGCCTGCGGGAGATGGGCGGCCCATTCTCCGAGGGGATTGGCGCTAAAGCGCTAAAGAATGTTGTTGAAATTACATGAACTCACATTTACGATTCAATAAACACTATCTTCACTCATCTCGCCAACAGTACCTCTTCCTCATATGCGTTGGCAGCCTTCCGTATGATACCCACATCATGATTGGGACGCGCGCCTGTCTGGTCTTTCGGTTGCATTTTTCGAGATGTCAATTGGTCCCGCATTCATCAATCATTCCGAAGAGGGCGAGCAGGTTGCGAGCAAAGCAGGTTGGAGATACTGGGGCCAAGCAGCGAGTACCGCTTTTGCAATCCTTTGCTCTTCTGAGGCCTGAGCGTGAAGGGCTGACAGTTGATAATGTCCGTCGCATAAATTCGCGGCAAACAGGTTAGCACCGCAAGTTGCATTCCTGGGCCCGCGGAGAAACTCTTCATCAGTGCATGATTTAAGTTGTTCCCGATACGTTTTTAACGCGAAAGAGGATGTTGAGATGCTGGAGCTCTTGAAAGCCTAGAGAAGCATGACACAGTAAGTTACTCTTGATTACGTTCAAGTTTTCGGTTTGAGCAAATGTGGACTGCGCGCGCTTTAGATTCGATCTGGAGCTTTCCCTAGGAGGAATTTGCTTTTCAAAAGAAAAAGTATAGAAGGAACAATATGGATTTTTGTGACCTTTTGTGACATAACGGTACATTCTGTGAGGCCCCTAACTCAGTACTTGTTTGGACTCAAACACCTATCCGTCGATTCGCTCTGATTTTTTGCGTACTATATCAGTAAGCTAGACCGTTCGCCTTTGAGATCTTGAGATACCACAATATTGATTGAACCTTCAGATGTCCTCGCACTCGGACTCTGATTATGTAAATCTCATCCGAGTGCGGGCCGGAGTTGCTTCTGTGTCCCACAATGGAATGCGGTATGTTTCTTCGCAGACAACAGGTACATCGTATTCAACAATGAGCGTCCTGGGCCCATTGCTGGGCCAGGGAATATTCTCGATGACTGGCCCTCGCTGCATCAAGCAGGATTTGGTCCTGTAGATGCCATTCTTCCAGTTTCAGACGACCCTCCTCAGGCTTACCTCTGTCGTGGAGAAGCTGCACTCATCAAGCTTGGCTCATCACCCGGAGGAGACTTGTTGGTTGAATCTCCAGAGAGCACTGACAAGTGCTGGCCGACTCTTCCTTGGAAATATTCCTATCGAGCGGACGCTGCGCTGCGGAATCCAGATAACGAATCTGAGGCGTACTCCCCCCTCGGTAAGCTCTAAACACTTCTTGATGTTCGCTCTGCATCAGGCGGTACCCGGGTCACGGGGTACATTGCTCATGCCTGGGCTACCCTTCGCAAAGTTGGCCTTGATAGTCCTAGTGAGGCCATCCTACCTCATCCTGGTAATAGGGGCGAGGCTTATTTCTTCGTGAAGGAGCATTATTTCGTTCTTGATATTCGGGTGGTCCAGCGAAAAGCATCCTGGTGGATGGTCCTAACAAGATCGTTGACCAATTTCCGACACTCCTCGATGCCGGCCTCTACTCGCATTGAGTACACAACGGATGCACTTCTGCTCTCGCCTGGCTGAAGCTCAAAGACAGGTCTTCTATCAGTCCCTTTTCAAGTATCCGTCGAGTCGGAGTTTCACACCTATTTGCCCCGCCCACAAGTAGTTCAAACATTTTGTCAATCCGATTTTTATAACTTACACAACGGTAGTGCTCTCAAGAATGAGAATATTCTAAAACACACCGGGTCTGTACGAAGTATCTGCGTGGACGAGTTCAACCTGTCGTGCTTGTACTCATAGGGTTGTGGGGGGTTGCCTAATACTATGCAACGAGTCGCTGATGCTCTCTGGACTTGAAAAAGTTGTGCATCGTGCAGATGCAATGTGTTACACGAATGACGACGCGGCTCATTCGCTGTCAGATCACTTGTGCTGAGACCGATAGTATTTGCAGTGATGTAACAGGAGATCGTGGCGTTCTTGACCCCACCTGGCCCTTCCTGCGGCAGAGAACAACCTACTGAGAGTACATAGTATTGAAATGACTGCGACATGACCTGAACCTGCGCTTCTTCAGATTACTGTATAGCACGACGTACCGTGAAGTAGTGCACACCACTGGACTGGCGTGAGCGTTAGCGCCGTAGCCTGGGGGCTCCTGAGAGAGATCAATAAAAACATAGATATGAACCGCTACATAAGTACGTCACAATTCAAAGAGCGTGAATCGCGCGAACGCCGACGCATCAGGAGAACTGTCAAACGAGATCATCGATATCGCGATTATCGCCGACGTATATTTATCTGGACACTTTGCAACATCATTTGAACGCACGTGCATGAAATTCAGGGAGGTTTCAGACTGTAGCTCTTTCGTCAAGTCCGAAACCCTTCTAGGAACAACCATCATGGTCTGACCAACTACCACTTTGCTACAGTCTCCTTTCTCGAGCTTGAATAATAAACGACCATTATGAAGGTCAGGCTGCACATACAACCTTTTTGCCAATCAGAGCTCTTACCGACGCTGCGATCTACAGTTCGGCAAACAAATCCAGGCAGAACAGGTCCCTGGATGGTCTGCATACTATCTGGACTACAAATTCCTCAAGAAGATCATTTCGTCCCTTACTGCTAATCGACCTGCATCCGAAGCCGCTGCATTAGCCCTTGGTGTCCGCCCAGTCGATATATTGAATCCTATTTCACCGAATAGTATCCCAGCAATTCGAGTTCCAGTATCAGCACAACAACCAGACACCCCAAATCCCCCCGAGCCGATAACGCAAGATGAGCCGGAGGAACCGCCTATATTGTCTGCTCTTCAACAAGACGACGATCGTGGTTGTGACTTCCAGGCGCACAAAGCCGCTTTCTTCTTCAAGTTAGAGCGTGAACTGGAGAAGGTGCGTCTGTCACCAAAGTGTCTACTACATGAGGCTTAATATCATCGGGTCATCCAAGATCAATACATTCTACCTGCAGAAAGAAGCAGAGCTGAAGCTCCGGTTGGAGACCCTACTCTCCAAGAGGCGTGCCGCGGCAATGCGCGGGCTCCCTGATACGTCTGAGGAAACCACTGTGAACCATGTCGAGTGGAGTGCTGTCGAGGAAGGCTTCCGCCTCCTTGAAAGGGATCTTGGAAAACTCCAGGTAATTGATCACACGATTGTTATATGTAACCGGGACCAACTCCTTCCAGCAATTCATCGAAATGAACGCAACAGGGTTCAGGAAGATTTTGAAGAAATGGGACAAGAGGTCGCGCTCGACAACGAAGGAGCTCTACCTCGCCAGGCAGGTCGAAGTCCAACCAGTCTTCAATAGGCAGGCAAGTGACGTAATTGCTTGGTATGAAGTGTCCTGACGTATTTTGCCAGCTCATATCAGAGTTGTCTGATACCGTAGCATCCTGCCTCCTGGACATCACGGACCTATCTGCTAGTCTGAAGCTTGAAGGTCCTGTTGCCCATGATGTCGTGAGCTTCATCGAGAAAAATATGTACGCAGGACCGTTCCGCGATTTTGAGCATGATTTGCGAAAAGCCGTGGAGAACTCGGATGAAGCCTCCATCAAGGATCTTGTTCACCACTCGGATCTTCTTGGTGTACAGAATGGAGGCAGAATCAATGTCACCCGCGTGCTGTGGAGGGTTATCGTCGATGCGCCACCTGAGTTAGCGGATTTAGTATTCGCCAGCATCACGGTCCCGTTCGACTTCGACTTCGTTGACGATATCAATGGGCGAACGTGCATCCACGAAGCAGCTGCCGCGGGGGCTCTTCGCCTCGTAAATATGTGCATAGAGAAGTCATCACAGCCAGAGAAGCTTGATGTTTATGGTCGGTCTGCCATGCATTATGCGGCGATGCATGGGTATGCGCATGTCTGCAAGCGGCTTTTGGAAGCTTCCCTACCTCCACACATTCTCGATGTGGATAACTGCAGTCCTCTAGTCTATGCTACCTTACGAGGAAGTCCGGACTGTGTACAAGTGCTGCTCTGCGACCAGTGCATCTCGCCATCATTCACTGCGCCGAACGACAACCTAGTTCCTTTGGCTTTGGCCAGTGAGCATGGATATTTGGAAATCGTGTCTCTTCTTCTGATAAGAGGGGCACGCTGCATGCCAAATAGCAATGGCGAATACCCTATACATCTTGCCGCACGGGAGGGTCATGCCGAGGTCGTCAAGCTTCTCTTAGGTTACGGAGGTTGCGATACTCCAGACAAATACCACGAATGGACGCCCCTCTTTCACGCTGCGCGCCAGGGTCGCGCATCCTGCCTTCGAATTCTTTTGGAGGCCGGTGTTCGAATGGACTTGACCGATGAAGTGGGACATCAGGCGGTTCATTATGCAGCCTGGTATGGGCATCGAGAGTCTGTAGAAATCCTCATCGAAGCTTCGGCGAAGGTACCCCACGCTACTGGAGTCGTGAACCTTGGCCCCAAGTCTCCCCTGAATAACGCAGACATGCAAGTGGATTCCGAGTTTGATCAAATTCCTTCGTTATCACTTCCTCCCCCGATCATGCCGCATCGCGTATATGGGCATAACTATTTGGACAAGAATTACCTCGTCGAAGTTACCGTCAACAACAACCTTTTCCAAGGTGCGGGTGTAACACTCCATCCTCGTCTGACCAGCTCTATCATTGCGCCCAATTTGTCACTTCCATCTTCAAAGCCCCTGAAAATGGTAATTACCGCTGGTCCTGGCGTCAATGCTGCTCCGTACAGTATCCTATTGCCTCAAATGGAAGACTGCGATGTGTTTGTCTTCCAATCCCCGTCGCTGAAAGGGTTGAGCTTGGAATTTTCGATATACCCCAATTTCGGAACCAAAACGATTGGGCGTGCGATTGCTCATCCATCTGTTTTCCAAAGCAGTGATGGCGTATCAGATGTAACGCTTCCTATCCTTGACACCCGTCTTCATAGTATCGGAGAAGTAGGCTTAACTTAGCCATGTACCTTGACAGACGCTCAATTGACCATTTATTTCAGGTTAGTGTCTCAATCAATGTCATAACACCATTTCAAGGTGTTACGTTGGAAGTGGGCGGAGCGGTGGAAACCTACTGGAAATCAATGGCAATACCCAGAGGCACGCCTTCCAATTCGCAAACATCATTGCCGTGGCAGCAATCTCCCAGCTCACTGGATTCAACATATACGTCACCCTCGATACATTCCAATGCCGCCTGCTCGTTGCACACATTAACCTTATCATCTTTGATCGGGAATCACGTGCATATCACCGTGCAAGTCACGCGCGACCTGTACCCAGTCATATTCGGCGACTATCTTCTCCCGGAAGCCTCATTTGACCTTGGTGTTTCCGATGTCAATCTGGAACAGTTCCAGGCTTGGCAAATCGTTTGGAGCGCGATGATAAGTCGCTCAGGAAAGCAGCATCTGCGCAAGAATGGTCCAGAATGCTATCACTCAGTATGGTTACTCTTGCGGATGTTATGCAGGTTTGGGCCCATTTTTGTAATGCCCGATCGTTTCTTTGGAATTAATTTGCTTTACAGGTTCTTCCTACGCACCTCGGCCTTACGTTAGAATTGGCTCTGCCTGCCAGGCGTCGAGACCGTGGTTCCATCAGATGCCAAGTGGACCTGAATGAAGCTGTTGATAGCGTGCTGCGCACGATCCGGCAGACTTCTTCGGCTTTAGGTGGAGCATTCGCTCGTCGCCGAATTGCCTTCACTTCATTTTCGCCACAAGTCTGTGTAGCACTGAATTGGAAGCAACCAAATTGTCAGTGCTTCCCCGACTCATATCGTGGAGCCAGATCTTATCTTACTGTATGACTAGATCCGGTGTTCTTTTCATCTCAATGCGGCCAAATTGACCAGGGGCAACGAGCGTCGACGAGATACCGTGCTGATGATATAAGTTCCGGATGTCATTATTGGTCATCCAGCGTAGCTGCTGGCGTCGACTTTGCAAAGCGAAATAACCTTTTGGGTGTTTTCTTCGACCCGAAATTATTGGTGAGATACCAACTACGTGGCGCCAGAACTTCTCTCACCCTCGTGATGTAATTCTAGTTGCAGGTTCCTTCGCTGATTCAGGGAATCAGGGACGCTGGCCTTGTAGTTGGCTTCTGCGACAGTCCGCTGGCCACCGCTGAGCCACTGGAAGGTAAAAATGTGGACGCATACATTCATGATGGCATCGTAGTATACATGGACCATTCTACGAGCGATCAATTTTGATGCACAGCTATATCTAAGTTCTAGAGGTACATTAACAGCTCCACATATGTAAGTAAACTCATTAGTGTGGTTCGAAATTGCAGTCTATGAAGTATGCAGAATAGTTCATCTGGAAGAATGTACGGGTGTGAGCGAAGGGAAGAACATTAAGCGTCTGCCGCTTTAAACGGATGCTTTGTATAGAGTGGCATATGAACCACCCTTTTTCAATAGGTCATCATGACTCCCGAACTCAGTTATTGTCTGCACACGACAAGGGGGCGTTAGGCCGTGAGACTCGCCACGCGGTGATTGACTTACACCGTTTTCCATCATGGCGATTTTATCCGCCCGGCGGGCGGTTGACAGACGATGAGTGATAAAAATCACTGTTTTGATTTTTTCGCCTTGCGGAGAGCGAGAGACCTTATCGATAGTGTCAAAAACTTTGTTCTGAGCACAACCGTCCAATGATGACGTCTACTCTCGGAAATGAGCTGCCAGCTGTGTGGCAGGTATGGAACACACTCACAGGTTCATCGAACAGCAAAAGATCAACTTCCGGTCGATCTGCCCGCATGAATGCCCGAGAAATAGCTATTCTCTGCCACTGAGAATACACTCGGTTCAACAATGCAGGTATGGCAATAGGCGAACTTACCTCGCCACCAGACAAGCCATGCTGCAACCGCGAGGACATACCATGACATGAACCTGACACTGGTGAGTACGGCATGAACTCAAAACCCGAGGCATCTAGCTTGGTTTTCATTCCATTCGGCAATGCGCCCACAAATGAATCGGAACCACCGAGACGCATGGCATGCTCAATGGCTGCAGGCGACTGCATATTTTGAACACAACCCAATCCGATGTTTTCTCTGACGGTCGAGCTGTATTTAGAGAACCCCTGGAAGACGGTCGTTACATGCCGGTGGTAATCGCTCGGAGTTAACCGACGGATGTCCACGCCGTTGACAAGGAGATCACCTTGGTCGAAATCTATAATTCGCAGCAGCACCTTGGCAAGGGTGGACTTCCCTGGACATCTTCTGATAAATGCATGAACATGAATGAAGTTTCTGGCGGAACTTGCCTGAGCCATTGTACCCGACTATTGCAAGACTTTCACCGGCTTCTAAACTAAAGGTGACGTCTTTTAGGGATGACTCCTTGCTTCCTGGATATGTGTACGATAGATGTCTGGTGCGGAAATAGAAGGTAAACACACATAGAAAGACAGACAGTTTCAAATACCTCGCTTCAATCTTCATGCCATTGGGTAAACTAGGATACATTTCCGCGTCTTCGGTCGGAGGTGTCAGTCGAGGCTCAATGTTCATGGCGGCGCAAAAGGCACCCATAAAAAATATTCCTTGGAATGCCATACGAGCTGTATTGACCAGATTTCCAACAGTATAAACCACCGACTGAATCGAGCTTCGATACAGTGCCAGTGATCCCAGTGACGCAGATGAGGACTGAAACATGAGGAACATTGGAATCTACACAACATTTACACTTCTTGTTGAACGTGGAAAGAGTAACAACTCACATTCTGGAGGGCGAACAGCAGGTCGGATACATTTATCTGGTGCAGTATTTGTGACAATGAAGGCTGATTCAAGGGCGACAAATGCTCGTCATACATCATTGCTTTGCGAGCATTTGCCCAGGAATGCAGTATCCATGGTCCAAGCCCAAAGAGCAGGACCTCCGGTCGATGAGTATCATTATAGGCCAAATTTCGAAGCTTCTCCTGGCGTTCCGCGGTGCGAGCCTCCTTGCTTGTATAAGCCAAGTCAGGATGTGAAGAAGCGAGTCCACAGCGGTTCAAGAAAAGGGGGAATAGGGCGGAAAGAATGGATAGCAATAAAGCACCCATGTGCGTAGAGCCACCCGTTAAGGTCAACAGCACCCAAAGATATGACGCAAGCTCCGATATCTGCGCTAGAATTTGAACGAAGTCGAACGGCGAAAGTAGCCCAAACCCGCCCATGCCGTTAAATGACCTGACGAAGAGATCGGACTCTTGGAGACAGTCCCTCACGACAGGATCCGCGAGTGTCGGGATGTCGAGCCTCAGACGTTGTGCAATCTGTTGATATTCCACGAAAAAGCGCACCGAATCATGAACAACGGTCTCATTTGCGGAACTATTTTAAGCATGAAAATAATTCCGCAGTCTGGAGATATGAACGTACGCAAAGGAGTCGACCGCTGTTTCGACTGCCCTTCGGCATATTTCCGCGATCAGCAGCTTCAATAGGCGTGACCAAGTGAAGCAACCAGACGAGATCAGATTTTGCAACTTTGGGACCAGAGTTAGAGACGCGAAGAAAAACATGTGTGGTTCACCAACCTCATCGACAATCATTGCTTGTGAATAGCCCCTGAATGCAGGAAACATGCCCCGAACCACGTTTATGATCATCATGAGTGTAGTGCGAACTGGATGCAGACTCCAAAGGACTCTAAACAAGTCAATAACGCAGCCACGAGTGATTGTGACGGCTAATCTAATGTTTTCCTCGTTGATTGGGCGATGTGCGCCGGGCATGAGGTATGATCCTCTACGGCGAGGAATGACGCGAGAGGCTAGCCATGCCTTTTGGATACAGCGGCATGACGTTAAGGGCATCTGCTTCGGGTTGAAGCGTACGCGATTGGCATTGTTGAATTGTGATGGTGAGCATAGGCCGCGAGGCTTCAACCCTTGACACATTCTCAGTGAAACGAACGGTGAGCCACGAAACCATTCCGGAAACAGCGTCCGGTTTATGAAGAGTCCCGGGTCACAGCTTTTCGGTGGTTCACGTCAAAGCTTTTTGTTCCGCTACAAGCAGTATGTCGTCTTACTTTGATGAGATCCGAGGTGATATTTCACCAGCGGTGCAAGACGAGTTTGGCAGACCTGTCCCGGGACATGGAACTAGTGAGAAGAAAACAGAAGACACAAGGTTTATGAAACTTTAGGACGATTTAGGAATGAAAGAGGGTGGCATAAATCATTGCGTGAGCATTCAGGAGGGCGAATAAGAATTCTTACACGACAATAAAGGAACATGACAGAACGCGAGTGAGTGCCGCAGAATTGGCAAGGAACATCCCCAACCTACTTACTAGTAACGGCAACTTGGAGGAGTATGGGACGCCTCCGGTTGTGAAAAGCGGGTTGCTTGAGCCTAGCTGCTGGCTAAACCAAGACCAAACACTTTTTTTCCTTTCAAATAGCCGTATTTGGGTGACAACGGAGGACCCCGGCTTCTCCACGCCGCCCGGAAACCCGTGGCACATACGAAGTTACGTCATGTCAACTCCAGAGTGGGTCTCCCGATGACGGTCATCAGAGGTAAGTTGACCGACAAATTCATGACCGTTCATAGACCAATCCATAAATTGATGACTGCGAGAGGCCGCTGGGATGTCACTCGAGATTAAAGAGTCTACCCATCCAGTCAACGGTAACTATAATGTATCCACTCATATGAAATCCAACATGTCTTCGACAATTTATTCTGGAAAATCATGCTTCAAGTTCTCATGCATAGGTGACGTGGCGACTTCGAGCTGAACGCTGGAGCGCTCACAGTGATGACGATGCTACAACTGCCGCTTCTGCATAGACTGCAGCTACCATCATCATCTCTGGGGAAACCACAACACCAGTTGTGCCACGTCTTGATTAATTCACTGTACGTGTTGATCCTCTCAGCAACTGGCAGATAATCTCCTGCAAAATTTCCTGGGCATTGCAAGACGCAATATCAATGACATAGACATCCGCTAGCACTCGGATTATGACGTTATCAACTTATCATGCAGTGCTCTCAGGGTCGCTATCTTGGTCAAGCGCCTGCACAATATTGGCAGCGCGGTCTGATCAAAGGTACCCGACATGACAGCGCCTTCGTTGCTTTTTCTTCGTTGACTAGCATATAAGTCTTTATCCAGGCAATTTGCTTTATTTCTCTCCCCTCTTTATATTCACTTGTCACTCTCTTAGTGGCATATCTACTAGACAGACCCGCTTCCATGGGTTGATCTGCGAAAAGACAATTTCTCGCACTGCCACCGTCCAGGAGCTTCCCACCTGTATGTCAACATAAAATCAACGTTTTACGGACTTACATACAAAACAAAAACTTACTTTCAAAAGCCCGCGGCAGCCTGTACATGTTGGTTTTCTGAAGTGCCAGATTGGGTCTTATTTTCTCTGGATGCGTCTTTGAATGTCGAGGTACACTGGCCACAAGGGCCATCATGTGATTTGCCTCATCACACTGTGTACCCTCCCGGTGGTCCTTGTCGTCCGGATCCGGCATCCTATGTACATCAATTTTTAGTTGGATCATTGACCGCCTTGCAAACATGTCCGAAATGTACTCCATGGACCACTCGACAAAAGCTACTACTAGTCTCGGAAGCAAATGTAGTACTGTCATGTGTCACAGGAAGCAGCCGGGGTCCCGTGACAGCGTTCGCCGCCAAATTTGCCGGGCGCGTTCGCACTCACGGAAAACAAATTTACTGGCCGTCAGTTGTACTGACACAACGGACCAGCCCTTCGTCTCGCTACGCGATAAGGATTCTAAGATCCACTTGTATTTTTTTCTTTGCATTGAGCAGGTCTCTGAACATCCCTGAATTCGCTTCAAATGACATCTCACGTCGAGCTCTTGTCAAATGGTTTACGAAAACTAGAACTCCAACAGTCCAATACGAATCCTGGGTCAAATGACCAAGACGGGGACCCGCGATCTGAGAATGACCCTGCTCCAGATAAGGAGTCTCTTTCATCAGCCAATGTGTCACGTCCCAGCTGGCCTCAAGCCAGAGAAGGCTATGGCTTCCGACCTGCTTCGGGTATGTCGACACCTCTCACCGTGCCCCCTCGTGCTGTCGAGGGAGGCAGCCCACTTCCTGATCCCCATGGTCTTGGATGGCCTGGTACGTCTCAATCAGACTCGAATGGCGTGGATATTCATTTTTCTGACAGCAAAATCCACCGTGTCTCGTCTGAATGAGACCACAACAGACCGCGCCGCGCGAGAGCAATTAATGGTCTCTGCAGTACGGACTATTCTTGAATGTATCGGAGAAGATCCCAACCGGGAAGGTTTGCTGAAGACGCCAGAGAGGTATGCACAAGCCATTATGTGGATGACCCGGGGATACGAAGAGCGATTGACAGGTGAAACACAGCTTATCTTTGATGTAATCCCGTCGTTTTCATCATCTCATTTCCGCTTTTCTAGATGTAATCAACGATGCCGTGTTTGCAGAGGATCACGATGAGATGGTTCTAGTCCGTGAAATTGATATTTCCAGCCTTTGCGAACATCATTTGGTTCCTTTCACAGGAAAAGTATGTAGCCTCCGAGATCTCGCGTGTCACTGACATTCATTCGGCATTCTCCATAGGTCGCTATTGCGTACATCCCAAATCAGCTAGTGCTTGGTCTTTCCAAGCTTGCGCGCATTGCCGAAACTTTCAGCCGTCGTCTGCAGGTTCAAGAGCGTTTGACCAAACAGATTGCTATCGCCGTTCAGGAGGCAATTAAGCCCCGTGGAGTCGCAGTCGTTATGGAAGCAACGTAAGTGTTTACGACGCTTGACATTCTTGTGCTTATTGTTTCGGTTCTGCCCAGCCATATGTGCATGACCATGCGTGGTGTACAGAAACCGGGTTCCATCACCGTCACTTCCTGTATGCTAGGCTGTTTTCCGAACTCAACAAAAGACTCGAGAGGAATTCCTTACCTTGATCAAGAGATGACCATAGCTATTTGCCACCTACCGCGATTCAACTCGGGTTCTTATCGATTCAACTCGGAGTCACTCATTCACCACAGCTACATACCATCTAATAATTCATGACTTGCGTAGAGTGGGGCATCATCAGTCCGAT
Source organism: Suillus lakei (assembly GCA_016628065.1). NCBI lineage: Eukaryota > Fungi > Basidiomycota > Agaricomycetes > Boletales > Suillaceae > Suillus > Suillus lakei. Next base: position 1,834,239 of record JABBWA010000002.1, on the reverse strand, counting down.
TCATTGGTGTACTATGTAATGTAACGATATATACTGCAGAACTCAAATAGCAGGGCAAACTGGAAGTGAAGCGACCTCGCGCTAGCGTGTTGATCGAGATTTATCCCCAGCCTGTGGATCTATAGGCAAGGTCCTTTTGGCTAAACCGTGAGTTTGGAGGGCATGGGGGTTGTACCGATTGCGATTGATTCGTGGTCGCTTGGGAGGCTGTAACGAGAGTTCTCCTGCAGCAGAGATAGCAGCCTCGCCGACATCTTTATCGCGATCTTCATTAGAGTGAGCTATATTACATTGAATCCAGGATGAGCGCATACCTGCTAGAGTTCGTTTTCTGTTATCGCGGATCATCGTCCTTATGCAGAGCTTCAGAGCGGTATGGTGCTTGAGGAGCTGTGCGGAGAGGCTCTTTGTCGCCAATGCGCGAACGTAAACTTGGAGCCACATCCTGGCTCAGCCCGCCGCTGGTGGACGATGGGAATGTGTGTGAGCCGTGGTCACGCTGATTTTTCCAGTCCCCACCACTTCGGCTAGGAGGAATATCAGGTTTGGCTCTAGACGCATCTCCAGACGCCATCGCCCGCGGTGCAGAAGGTGTACTAGGAGGTAAATTCTTGGGACCCTCTGGTAATCGCTTCTCGCCAGGCTAAGGCCGCATCGTGAGCAACATGACGATGGAAAGTACGAAAGCAACGTACTCGTTCAGATAGAGGATGGCGTAGTTCGGCTTCAGGTGCTTCTCGCTCCCGACGCCGATCGGATTCTCGAGGTCGATCGTGACTCTCCTTCTCTGACCTGCGGGTGCGATCTTCACGATGTCCCTCCTTACGGGAGCTCCTCTTGGTATTACGGTCAGCCTGCGGGACGGTAAGCACTCGCATGACACTGAATAGTGTGAGATTAGTACCTCGTCGTCAGTAGGACGCCTCCTCTTGCCGAGTCCATCATCGCCCACTTGAGTTCGGCTACTGTGCCTTGTGGGATCAGGACGGGTGGGCAAATTACGAGTGTCCAGAGCAACAGAAACTGCCGTAGAAGTAGGACCACGACCAGAAGTCTCGCGATCTTTCCTCGAATCCCTGTCACGATCTTTCTCATCTCGGCGGTGACGGTCGCGATCACGGTCGCGATCTCTATCACGTTCTCTGTCTCTGTCACGACGATCGCGGTCTTTGTCTTTGTCCTTGTCCTTGTCTCTCTCTCTTTCCCTGTCTCTCTCTCTGTCCCGATCGCGCTCCTTCTCTCTGTCTCTATCGCGGTCCCTTTCACCATGTCTGTCCCGGCGAGTGTCTCTGTCTCTGTCACTCTCTCTGTCTCTTTCACTGTCCCGAGTAGATGTTCGCTCTCGGGTGCCTCTCTCACTCCGGGGATGCGTGGCAGCGTCTTTACGCCCTGTAGGTGCACGAGGCTCGACCCGAGCCTCACGGTCAGATGGCCTATCATCAGGACGATCACCATCGCCGCTTCCACGGTCAGATCTTCGGCCGCTAGCGCGACTCTCCATGCTGTGAGTTCTTGTACCAGGACGAGGTGGAGGGGAAGGAGTGCGGCGACGAGGAATTGGGGATGGGGCACCGGAGCCAGGTTGAGATCGCTTATCATCGGCCCGATCTGGTGGGCGATTGCCAATACTCTGTTTGGCAGTCTCGCGCAGTTCTTGCGCCGAGATTGTCTGGCTTGGAGCAGATGGTGGCGGCATTGCTTCACTTGAGGATGGTTGTGTCTGCTTCTCATCAGTTCTAGGGCGTGGTGAGTGAGGAGGTTCCCACGCATTCGGGGTAGAACTCGATGAAGGTGGCCGCTGAAGTCTGGGTGTATCCTTAGGATTGCTGGTCGGAGTAGACGGAAGGGCATTTTGGGAGGGACCCTGATGAAGACGAGGGGTAGGGCGAAGAGTGTGTTCGGGGATTGGAACATGCGTCGATTTCTGTTCCTTCAGAGGCACGTCAACGTCCATCGCGTCGGACTTTGCAATACCCTTGGCGTCACCATCAGGAGCTGGCGATTCGCTACCCTTCTCAGGCCGTACTCGTCTCACTTTCTCTGGCCGTGGGATGCTATACATGCAATGAGTAATCAGTACGATAAGATGAAAATCTGTACATGCCTGTCAATGGCTAACCTGGTGGACGTTGCTGGTGTGGTGGGTCGATCAACGACAGCTTGTAAAGCCGCTCCATTCGCACGAAGTGAGGTGGGGGGAACCGGAGTGCTAACTCGATCTGCCACAGGTGTTGCAGCACCATTAGGGGGAGCCGGAGTGCGAGCATGTTTCTCAGGAAGAATACCCGTGGAATTTGCTGGCTTTGGCGACATAGGATCCCCATTAGACTATGTAGAAAGAGGGTTAGAATATGTTCCTCTTTGCAACGGGTGAATGGTACCTTAGAAGTAAGTGTCTTTGGCACTGCCCAAAACGACTCTCGCTTCTTCAGACTCGCGGAATAACTGTTAACCATGAGTGTTGTTCCAAACAACTGAAGCGACAGACTTACGCTCGGCCTAGAATCTTGAGGTCACCACGTTCTTCCTTTTCCAAGAACTTCTCCATTACGGTGTCGATAGCAGGTCCAGCGTCACCTACTGCGGCAAGAGGGAAAACCGGAAGGATCTCTTTCAACACGATGATAGCATTGTAGACGTGCATGAATTCCGTTGTTTCAATACAGCTCAAAAGACTCTATTAAGAGGATGAATTGTCAGCTTGATCATCGGAAGACTGCCAGAAACATACCCGTCCTAGCTTTCGATGCCATTTACGCAAGATCTGCTTGAACCCGGTCCATGACAGAAGGTCGTCCGAAACAATACTCCCATGGTCTTTACTTGACCATCGATGCTGGAAACCCGGAAGTAGAACTGTCTTTCCGCCAACTTTCGTGCGATTCTCCATCAAAAAGAGCTGCTCATCTTGAGCCCACTTCCAGAGATCCGTCAATATCCCCAGTAAAAAGCGGCCTGACAACTACAGTCAAAGATAGTCATGATTAAGAGATGTAGATGGCTTACCATAGTTCTTAGCTTCGTATTCGCTGCAGGAAAAGACAACCGCCTTCACGTGGTCCCCAAGCAACTAACAACACTCTTGAGTATGTGGTAGATTGCAAAGCGAAAGGGGTGTACCTTGTCATATACCACGAGAGTAGGGAACCCTGGGGTCCCTTGTGTATGCATAACTTTGATGAATTGGGCACAGAAATCTGCATCCATAGGCGACAGGAGGCATCGTGGTTGAATGCAATGCTCGATTATTGCAGAAGCGAGGACTGATGAGCGATGTTCGGCTAGAATGATGTCAGGAATTGAAATCGAGGTGACTGAAGGAGTCTTACTGTGGGCGAACCAATGATGCTTTTCTCGCGCCAGTCGTTTCATCGTGAACACTCTTGAGGCAGTTTGTTCTTTGAACTCCTGAGCAAGAGTATTCACAAAAGCATTGTATCTGTCCCGTTTAGCCCGATGGGAGCTGGCCGACAGCCTTTTCGTTCTGTCAGCAGAACGATCAGCCGCTATATACTTGGAGTCCTCTTGACGGCTCAGTGTCCGTAAAGCAGCGCATTCCTCATCATACCGGGCTGCCGGAGGCGCCAGATCATACATGGAAAGTTGCCAGAAAGTTAAGTAAAAACCAGGCCTGCAAAGTCTTGAATATCGCAGGTACCTCGTCAAACGCATGACCTACCCAATGACATCAAGAGCACTGTTCTTGGCAATCTGCTTCACGTCGTCGAAAAGAGCTTCCAAATCCGGTATCCACGGGCTCTGCAAAGAGAAGCTTAAGGAAGTTACTCTCCTTTGTTCAAGTGCGTCTTACCTCAGACGGAGCTGGAGTCGCCGTAGTCACTTCGACATCCATAGCTGCATCTTCTGGTACACCAGTCGGCTGACGACTTCTGATCACCAGTGTCTCGTGGAGTGCTGGCTCCATTTACACCAGTAGGCGAATCCACCCTAGGGGTCGCGGTGGAAGGCTCACGCTTTGCCGCAGAGAGACGTGCTTTCAACCGCTTTTCCGCTTCCTCATTGGCAAGTCGTTCCTTCTCCTGGGCAGCACTCTGCAACGGCGCTCAGCTGTGTATGGCAAAAACGATCGTATTTCTCACCAGTATCGTAGCAGTTCAGCATAGGTCGTATAATTTGCATGCAAATAGGAGGTGCTATCCCATACAACTCCCCTAAATCTGTAAGGCTAGGCAGGATCCTCGTCGCATAATCCTTGGGCGAGATTACAGCGGGCGAGGTAAGCAGATCCAGATATTGCAGCAGGACACCATGAGTCTAGAGTGATGATGAGAGCAAGTATAGCATATGATGTCGAGACAACATACAGTATCAAACAAACTGGCGAGGGACTTCAAGTGAGCATCAGGGGCTTTGAAAACGCATGACTGCCTCTGCTGTGCAACTTGGATGAGGAGAGGTAATGCTAGATTTGTCTCTAACATGGTCTTCCCGAGCCGTTGTGGGCCTTTGAGGACAGCGTCACCTGGGTCGAGGCGAGCACCACGAGTCGTTGAGGCGACGGCTTCAATTCTCAGAGCGGGTCCTCCAGCCATCGCGGCGATTTGTGCGTCCGAAAGGCTCGGAAGAGGTTCAATGCCTGCCATCTTCCAAATCAGTTCTCGAAGTACGACAATCTCGGTTGTCTGGCCGTTATACAGCTGGTGAACCACATATTTCAACAAGGGCGAAAGGTCAGCGCTGTACCGCCGGAAAAGCATGCCAGTAAAGGACGCCAAACCTAGAATAAGGGTTAAGGACAGTCAAGATAAAGGAACAAAATAGAACAAACTTTGAAGCCAGTCGGAAGTGTTGACTCCGTCATCCTTGACACGGTTCTTATTGGGGTTTGATAGAGCCTCGAGGATGACATACACGAGCACATCGAATCCCATATTGGTGACATATCGCAATGCTTGTATGACGACGTTGGCAAGGTTGTCGTATGCCATAATCTGGTTAACGGCATTCGTGAAGAAGATACAAGGATTCGAATGAGCCAGTTTCGCCACTGTTCCGGATAGCGTCTCGATTGTATTATGCGATAGACGTCGCAAAATGCCTTTGCTTTCACGGTCGGCCTGCACTTGTCGAATGCGAAGTTCAGGATGGGTTATGTAGCCGGATTTCCATTCTCCGTATAGTCTCCACCTTGCGGTCGTCTCGTATTGTCGAATGACGTTCCAAATGTCAACAGTGCAAACTGCGTTGCCTCGAATGAGAGGGAGCGCCGGAAGGAAGTATAACCGAAGAAGCTTGAACCAGAACTGTCGGATGGGATGACTCGCGTCAGGTTCACCTGACGGTTTTCTGGAAACCGGATCCAAGGGAATCTATGGTCGATCGAGTTAAGACCGGTTGGACGAGCAAAGAATAACTTACGGTTGATAACAGCTGTGAGCGCCCCAGCCTCGTAATCTTCGTGACGAACAAGGCGTCACGCGAAACATGCAGCCCAATGAAACTCATCAAAGGCTCGATCACGTTTGCCATGTCCTCGAAGGAAGTGCAAAGTGGAATGCGCTGGGTCCAGTCGGGAAAGAAAAAGACGAAATCGACTGACGCAGTACTGGGAGGAGTGGGAGCTATTAATGATAGCTGATATTTACGAATTGGAAGCGCCAATGTTCCAGTAGCGCTGAAACGTGCACGAGGTTGCGTGAAACTTGGATTGCGTTCTTTAAGGACGAATGTCGCATCATAGAGAGGAGCGATGGAGTACTTCAGAACCCTTAGTATCAGGTCTGCCAACTCGGGGTGAGCGTCAACAAGCCAAGGAATCCTCGTCAGAACAGCAATCGCAGGGCGTAGAGATCCTAGAGAAAGAAGGCCACTGACCAACCCAGCAATTTGGTTAGGAGGGTTGGACTCGATGACGCTCTTCTTCACTTCCGTAGGTTCTACACGAGGCTGCGAGGTTGAGCTTGAAGACTCCAAAGGAGCTGCCATGGCAAGCTGGCTGATCTTGGCATCAGAAATGCGCTGCTGGACCTGGGCAAGATAATCCTTGTGGTATGTTTCAATGTCCGCATCCCTTGGAGTAAGCTGTTGCGTTGTTAGAAGGTCAACGGGCATTCGACAGAAATATGTTCTTACATGGGGGTAAAGATCTTCTACAGTAATAAAACCCTCCCTGATCAAGATGGCAGCAGTTAGATAGAGGTTCCTCGGGGGTGGTTCGTGGGTCTCTGGGGACTACATGACGAATGAGTTGCAAGCACCAATTCATCTAAGAAAAACTAACTTGGTAATGAGAGAATTTGAAACCTAGTACCTGTGCTAGCACACGAGACTCGGTGCCGCTATCATTTTCTAATGGTGGTGTCGACTGATCGCTTGCATTCGCTTCGATGATTTGCAACACTTCGTCCAGGCTCTTATCCCCCAACTGTTCAGTCACGGAATCGACAGCCATGCGGCTCGCAGCAGACATTGCGGGACGTCTATACAGTCCAGTCCATGGAGAAAACGAGAGCAACGCCAAGAAAAATGTGTAGTGGGTTGCCACGTTGACCGACAACACATCCAAGATGATGTCCAAAGCGCGATTTGGGTCGAGGTCGAAATAACCAATGAGACTGATGACCTTTTCCCAAACTTGGCGTGCACGGTCTTCGATGGAGGCATAGCTTTCCACCGGCCTAGCATCAGCATGTGAGTGCGCAGGACCCAAGGAACTCGTGAGCTCCACCGAAAGCTTGCTGTAGCCTTCGGACTGTTCACGTAAAAGGTTGAACTTGTTCTGCTTATAGCTATGCGTACGAGAATCAGATAACATTGACAACCCAACGTTTACGTTTGACTCACAAGAGCCCGGTGCGAGTTCGTATTTCTTTCTTGTCAAACGACATTCTATCCGAAACTAGACCAGCACTGGCAAGAAGAGTCAAGTCAAGGCGCTCTCGACATACGGCGAGATCAACGATGCCAGTGAACTATTTGTGGATAAATTCAGAATGCTGTGAAGTTGTGTAATAGTACTCACCAGAAGTCTTTTGACGAGCTCACTCAAGGTTTCCTTGTCTTGTTCAACAAAATGCCTCAGTCGAGCTGCCTTTCCTGCGCTATCTGTGATGTCTTTCTTCGGGGCGTCCTTTACTTGTTGGTCTCCAGAAACTTGCTCAGAGCCCACTAAAGCAGACTTCGCGTCTGCCAAGAACTCGTCCAGCTGAGCATCTGTAGACCATAGAACATCTACAAGAATCTCTCCAAATATAACATTCTGCACGGGTGGACCCGCACGTGCAGCAGAGGAGGACGGAAGTGCAAGGAGGACAGACTGGATAAAAGCTACGAGAGCCTGCGCGTTTAAGGAATTCTGCTTAGGCTGCCAAGTCGTGAGGACAGACAAAAGAAGGGCATGGTAAGCGGTCGTAAGAGCCTCAGCGCAAATAGGGTCGGAAGGATTCGAGTGAGGTGAAATGAGGAAATTTCGACTTGCGAATCCAGGGTGTCAGTTTGGGCGCCACAAAAATAAGCAGACAGCTACGCACAATTCGGATTCTCCCCCTTTGCTCCAATTAGCGATCCAACTTTCGACCTTTGTAACAACATCCATGGCCCAGCGTATCGAACTGGGTATGGGAAGGAACAACACGGTACAGGACCACCTCAGACTTGCACAAGAGCCATAATAGTGTTGTTGACGGTTGTTGTGGTCTATTGGTCAACACCTTGGGAATCAAACAATGGAATTCAAAAGCTCTACGGATATCTTGGTCGAACGCTGTAGTTATGTATGCCATTTTTCCACTCACCATTCCATTTCCATCTACATAGTATAAGCATGCCTTGGGCTCGGACCTTGTTGTCCAACTGCCTCCATCTTGCGGGGTTCTCGCATACCACAGGCGCAAACTTCAAGCACACTGGTCGGTGGTATCTGTTGGTGCTTTCACTTGCTATAGTTACTAGCATCCTATGATCAAATGGACGCTAAATACGTCATGTCTAAACAGCGCTGTTCTCCAACTCTTGCAATACACCGCCCCGTTCTCCACACTATAATGCACTCACTCACTCCACAATACTTTCCCGGTATCGCAAGCATACGACTAATCTACAAATTAATCTGCGCCGTCACCATAAAATATGATCGCCGCAACTCCCGAATATGTCGATGACATTCGCACACGCGCAAAAGATAAATCAGGTCTATCTTTTGTCTATCCAGAAACATAAGCCCTCTGGCTTGCTGTCGGCCTTCATTTCTTCTCCTGCATGCGCTTTCGCGCTGACCGGTTGTGGTCTGGATACTCTTCGGGTCTGCAAAACGTTGCTCGACCTGTTCGTGCTCAACTTTTGTTCGGTTTTATGGATCACATCGAAAAAGATATAATACCACTGAACTTGAACATATCAAGCGCGTGCGAGACCATCTGGACTCTGGAGGCAAACTCGAGCTTACTTTTCTCCTGCGACCGTACTTATATCTAATTGAATGCTACAGCAAGGCTCGGTTGCGAGCTCTATCCCCGCGGCGGGCGTGTCGTCCGATCGCTGTCCAATATTACTGGATGGACAAACTGCGTCTGGACAAATCTGAAGATGGCGGCAGTGAATGCTTCTTCGGCGCTCCTTCATCAGCGTGGCTTTTGGAACAGCGGGAGTGGAGCCGAAGTTGAATCTTGATGGCAGTGCTGTGATAAAGTCGACAGTGTATTGGTACGGAAACTCAACTGACTCGATTGATACATCCCACCACTGACACGATCAATGAAGGTATCGAAGACACTCGAAAACTTCCCTTATCCGTTGGATTCTTTGTGAAACAGGCTCCACAACAAGGTAAGTTCGTCATTACTTTGGATGTCCTCTCCAACTGTACAAAATGCGCTTGATGCCCTCTTAAGTGCCCATGGTATGCGTGGTCAAGCCTAGAATATCCGCGGAACTCGGACGACAGGGGGAATCAATCGTCGACCGCCTTCGATTTCCTCTGCGTCCGAAGAAAAAGCTTTCAACGGGTAGCCGAAGTCTCGTGCTTGAATTGTCCTAGCTCCATAAGATACTACCTTGCACATACTGTTTTCGGAAGACAAGACGCAAACAAGACGGACGATGATTTCACTACATGTTCGTGTATCATACTTAATAGTAACTCGAAGTAGGAGCGAACTAGAATATGATTCTCTTGTGTGTCAAGTCGAACCACGCAGCGACAATCAGCTGTATTTTTATTACGATACTATGCATGGCGAACAGCAATTCAGGTGTTTTTCGTTGCCTACTCTTACTTATCGCCAATGGAAATCACCATCAGCCCACAAGAATGTAAGTATCCTAGGGACCCAGGGCCTTGAAGCCCGAACATGCAGTACGGCGCGTTACGATGTCAAGTCATGGACACCATCGTTGACTACGCCTTGGCCCTTCCTTCCTCATGTCGCGAATAACATTCCCGGTAGAAAAAGAACAAGCTCACAAGAGCTAGAGGATGGCTCGGGTCGCTAAGTATGGCGCTGCGCAAACACAAGCTTTCCCCAAAGTACTGTGCATGAATGATCTCCCTGCGTCAGCGGTCCCGAGGTCTCCTGTCAATAAGAACATGACACTCTTGGCATTCATCCGGAGGCCATCAATCTTTCACTGCGGCAATTAACGCAAGGATGGGCGCCGAAGATAAGTTGCTGGCCTTTACCAGCACACCGGCGACTTCGTCCTGCAGTATGCATGTTGGTGATCTTCTGAATCGGAAAGAACGACTATTTTCCGAATTCCGTATGGGATAGCTAAGGCAGACTAAATCGGAAGTCGTATATAAGAATTGATCAATCAAAACTCACCCGGCGAACGGAACTGCCTCGATGGCGGCGGTCAGGCTGGACTCAGAAATAGAGCTTAAGAGCAATGTTTGGTGCTTCTTTAAGCGCTAATTCGGAGCGACTAGATGAAACAACACACACTAGATACACAAGCAAATGGCTGGCCCGGGAGCCTTTGATTGTGTCTCCTAGTCCTAGTAGACACGGTACTACCAGTAGTAGTCGCATATGAGCCAAGGCGCGTAAGTTGGAGTAAAAATCTATTCCCCACTTGAACAACCTAATTATATTTAGAACACCCACCCTGGGCCTGAGAGATCAGTGACCACAGCCCCCAAGGGCATGGTAACTACTTGGCTACCCACGCATGCCTGCAGGCTCCGGACAGGAGGTACGCCGCTTCGGAGGCGAACAAACTCACTGATATTGCGATAGGTTTTATACCTCTTTCTGGGTGACCATGGGGGTATTTAATCGACTGTCCGAGCCGCTCGCCACTTTCAATTTGACCTGTACATTGTCGGGTGGAGTGGATACCAATCATATCATGTAACATGTCACCGCCCATTGATTGGATTGCGCCAAGCCCATGTTCCCCGGCAATGCTGTTTCGCGACTCCGAGCCTTCACATACCAGCGTCTACATAATGCGTACCCTTTATAATAATGAGGTACAACAATCACACCCTAGTTAAACTCCCTTACCCCTTCTAGTCTGCACTGTACTTGTCCATGGCAGAGCGTAGGGTCACCCAAGCTCGACAAATTTCCAGCATCACTGGTGGTGAAATCATCCCTCTGGAATCTACCGGGCAACACTCACCGAATCCACTCTCCACCACGGACGTCAGTTCAGCTGATCCTGAGGATCCCGAGGGAGCCCGCAAGCCTCGATTCAAGACATCCTGGAACCGTTTCATCGGACGAGGCAAGAATATCGGCGTGATACAGAGCATCAAAAATATATATGGATGCTCATGTGCGCCACATTTGCGACGAGGTTAAACACGTCTGAGTGCTCATCATTATCACAGGGCTCAATCTACTCCTCCTGCTGACACCAGTAGCATGGTGGGCGCATTTCGACGGACGTCTCAGTTATAGCCTTGTCTTTGCACGTACGTTTTCTGTCGAATGATTCACGAGCAAGGCTCATTTTTTTTACGCAGTTTGTTTTTTGGCAATCATCCCGCACGAGTGTTTGTTTGACTACTGTGGTGAACAGATGGCTCTGTACGTTGGCACAGATTTTGGCGACTTGATCACGATCACTTTAAACAAGTAAGGCAACCCCCCCGTCATTCATTTCGTATTCACAGCCTTGATGATTGTAGTGCGGTTGAGGTGACCCTCGCTATCATATTACTGCTCAAGTGCGAGTAAGTTATCCATTGCTAACATGCAATCATTGGCGTGATTCAAACATACTTTACAAGGCTCAAGCTGCTGCAATCAACCATTACTGGTAAGCTCTGAAACCGCCAGTTATATTTCCCATCATTAATAAACTATGCCATCTTGTAGGCGTGGTCCTATTGCACCTCCTCCTTGTTCCTGGAGCCGCCTTTCTGACAGGCGGTGCTCGAATATGGGAACAGGACCTGCATCCTATCCACACCCAACTCAACCACACCTTGCTTACTGTTGGGTACGTTGTTTCTTACGGTTGCTGCGTAGAGCTATGAGTGACCACCACTTGCATGCACAGCGTGTTAGCCCTGTTATTGCCGGCTTCATTCTATGCAGCTATAAGTGGTAGTACTGCTACTGCGGTATCAACCACTGGCGATCTCCCGGACCTTGGTAACAGCACTCAAACTGATTTCTTGAACATGAGCAGAGGGCTTGCAGTGTTGCTCCTTCTTATGTAGGTTCCTTTACTTCTCTTGCATTGGATTTGTGGCAAACCCCGCTGCTAGATACATCTGTTCGCGGATTTTCTATCACAACCCTCCTGGTGCTGGAAACCACTCGTTGAACCATCCTATGACACCCGCCCAGCTCAAGGAACGTGAGGCAAAACTAGAGCGCGAGGAGCCTGAGGTTAACCAATGGGTTTGCATTTGCTTCCTACTTATCAACATTGCGGTCGTGGCTGTGACCTCGGAGTGGGTAAGTGTCTTAGAATGACTAGGTCTACATTCGTTAACTTTCAGCAGTTGGTGGACAGCATCGAACCCGTGAGACATATATCCGGCATCACGTCGGAGTGGTTTGGCTTGGTCCTCTTGCCCTTTGTTGCGTTCTCAGCGGATGGTGCTGTTGCAGCAGGCTACTTTTTCCAGAAGGCTCTTCGTCAAATATGGTCTGGGAGAAAGAATCCCGAACCACCCAATACTCTGGCCAAAGCTGAAGCCATCGACTTGAGCATCCAGTTTGTCTTGCTCTGGATGCCGTTCCTAACATTGCTTGGCTGGTGGACCGGAAGGCCTTTCAGCTTACTATTTGGTGAGTTACTGTCGAGTATGATACTATTGGCCACCAAAGCTGAAGAGCCCATCAGATTTCTTTGAAGTTGCACTACTCCTAGGAGCCTGCTTCCTTGTCAATTTTGTGACTGCTGACAGTAAAACAAACTGGGCAGAGGGATTCATTTTATTGTCGTTTTATGCTATGATGGTGAGTTTTTTCACACTCGAAGTGGCAGGAGCTCAACTCAGTCGACCGTGTTTAGGTGCTTTGTACTTGGTACTACACGGGAGAATCTGATGTGAGCGCTTTAGTACTTTGTCCGGGACAGTCTGCCACAGCTGCTTGAAATCTACGTTTCGAACGACACGCATTTCTTCACTCATTACCATATCCCATGCAAATGACGCCCTACATACCATCATGTACCTCTTTCGCAGTGTACAATCTATTGATCATATCTGAGCTCAGTGGCTGTTGTCTTTACAATATGCATAATTCTTGCGTAAATGCACCATGAATTATGAATGAGAGTTGTTGAGAAAGTTACCAGATTCTTTCCTACCCAAAGCTTCCACCGCTCGTTGAATGATCGCAGTCACATCGCTCCGCACCACGTCCATCTGTCGTTTCCGTTTCACCACATCACATCCAGGCGCAAACCGCTCTCCACCCCGCACAGCTGTCCGATCAACCCGGCCGCCCGGATGAAGCTCATTGCCAAGCTCCAACTCCACACCATCTTCTGCGACAAGGGGCACATGCAATGCACTCAATGCAGCCGTTATTTTCTCAACCGGTATTGGATCGCCAAACACCACACCAAGTTTGATACCTAACTTAGGGAAGTACTTGTACGGAAACGAGCGATGTTCGGGCATCAATTTGTCGAAACCTAGTATCACGTTAAAGAAGATGAAGCACTGATGGTTTCAGGTGCCATACCAGTGAGCCACATTGGTATGATAAGAGGAGGAACTGCAGTTTCCATCAGGATTCGTCCCCTGGGGGTTTTGAGTGTGATGGCTGGATGTTTGAAGGGTGAGAAGAGTGACTTACACTCCCCATTTGAACCGCGGCAAGCGAGCGACCCCGTTTGTCCTCGGATAGACAGTTGGTTGGTTGACTTTTCCCTCTCCAAAAAGATGCACCTGAACTCTGTTTTAATGCGGACACAGAAGTCAGACTAGTTGCACCCACCCAATGCCCTTCATTAAGTCGTTTGATGGCAATATCTACGGAAGGTTGGAAGATTCCATTTCCGCGAAATGTCTCTAACACCTGACCCTTACGAAAGAAAGCGGAGAACAGACTTCCTGGCCGAAGCTTGTATTCAGTCCCCCACGTTCCTAACTATTTCCGCACCACATACGGGTTAGTGAACATTATCTCTGATGCACCAAGGGACCACCGTGTTGTGTTGGAATTCAAGTAGAGTACCATCGGCAGTGTCCCCCATACGAAGTGGATCATCTAGTCTGTGGCCAGGCTCAAGTCTCAGCATGAATGTTCACGTGAGGAGCTTGAAAGACAGACGTGGAAATATGATTCGCAACTAAACATGTATAAGCGGACGTTGACCACGACGAATAACGAGACAGACCTGTTACCACGCCTTGTCCATGTCGCCGCCTCTCGTCGTTCTGTAGAGCATCCAAAAGTATATGGAGATTGCTAACGGTGATGGAACAAAGCCCTGAGTTGAGAAATGCTTTGCAAAGGAGGCCCGTCGCTGTGATTGTGGCTGTCGATAACAGCTCGGCCATCATGTTGCACGCTGAGAAAATAAATATTGATCATGTCAAGATTTGGTCAAGATCATTGATGATAATGCCGGCATAACGTCTCTTCGCTGACTAAGCATTATGTTCTCGAACATCTTTCGTTGATGAGAAGCCTTTAACTTTTTGGTTGTTATCCCCCACCCGCCTACTATTATTTCCCTCCCGCTCTCTTTCACGACGTGTGACGCTCGCGCAGCCCTTGCTGGTGCTCAGCGCTGCTGTCCAGCCTTCTATTAAATATAGGCGCTATGTTTTCTATGTTTCTCGTCACCTTTCTCTCCGCTATTATCCTGCTATGTCTATTTTCACCTGCAGTCAGAAGGTCTATCATGGCCGGTGACGACCTCCTTGACGCCCACGAGTCAGGTTTAGCTCTCGTCGCGTCCCGTAAGTTCTGCTCTGAAGCTGTGTTGGCTGCCTATTTAAAATGTTCCCAGGCAATCCATTCAGGGAATCAGGCCCTCCAGTGTGCATGGCCAAACTTATCATGCTGAGGCATAAAGTGAGTATATCTAGTTTACTTTTGCTTTTTTGCCAACTCACCCTTTCGAACAAACAAGATTCAGACGAGTACACGCAAACGTAGATCCCCGACGCCCACACGCCAATCACGAAATCTCGGACTCATCCAACCCACTCGCCCGCGCGCGTCCTGGGTTCGTTTTGGAAGAAACTTTGGACATCAATATCACTAAATTACTAGCATCTTCAATCATTTGACACTTATTTGGGCTGTAGTGTTGTAGAGCCTTATCGCCCGTTATTTATATCTCGGTGATACCCATCTTATCCCTTATAGATATCTGCCTTGTTCATCTTTTTCTGGGTGTACATTCCTCTCTTTGCACTTCCATCAAGACTTTTGCTTTGTGCACATACGTGTTCTTGTTTGCATCTATATTTTGCAGTGATGTCGCAGGTTATTACAGGTGGAAAATAAATGTACAGAATAGACCTCAAATTGGCATAACAACAGTGGTGAATGCATAGGATTGGATCCTGAATCAAGATGGTAACAATAGACACTACGCAAATCGACTACTCCTATCAGGACACACTGGATAGCATACTTCGCCCCTTCTCCAGCTTGCGTGGAACAGGGTGCGCTCGAGACAGAATTGCTTCCCGTGGCCGCCTGGGTTGTTCTCAAGGAACCACCGCCTGTCTTGACTTTGGCCTTGGCGTGTCCAGTAATGGCTGCACCTACAGCAGACCGACCAGTCCCCTGGTTTCCGCCACCTTGACCTCTCGCCCATGAACGCAATTTTGTTTTCTCTTGGTCGTTCTCCAATATCCGGTTTGGGCGCTATCAAGGGAGACTGTCAGATCACAATAAACTTCATCGAGCGTAGAACAGACCTCCAGACCAAAGTCTGTGTGGGATGGTGCGGGTCGTTTCGCAGCTGCATTGCTGGAGCGCTCTGACATTACTTTGACAGGAACATTGTGATTCTCCTCCGCTCCCGTCGATCCATGATATGTCCTCCGGATCTAGAGTTTCAAAAGTCTACCAAAGATCAGTGATATCAAAGGCAGAAGAAGCTGAGTGCGGCTCACCTCTCTATTCCTGGCCGCTTCCCTTAGCTCGGCATTTAGATCTTCGGTCAATACCATTTTCCTCGTCTCCTCATCTTCATCTTCATTGGACCATTCGCGTGTCTGCTTGCAAATGGACAAACTCAAAGTCGTCATCAATTAACTCATGCTGATATGCGTCGTAGAATGCTTTCGTTTCTTGGTTTCGACCTATGGAGGGAGACGTCGGCTTCAAAATGGAGTCGTAACAATCGCACTTGCCTAGGTCTTCGAGGGTATCACCATCAATCTTGCGTTTCTTGTTCATACCCCGTCGTATTCGCCTGTTATTCTCGTCCTCCTCGTCATCATCACTATCCTCATCGAAACCGATCCCACGGTCGCGACGCTTCGTTCTAAATTTGCCATCAATGGCATCCTGGATGAAGCTTCTCCAATTTCTTGTCAGTCTTCGTCCTCGTGCTCCCTATGCATAATTCAGCTGGGTGTCTCAATAATCTGCCTGGAATGCGCACCTGAACTTTTCTTGAACCAAATCGACCCCTTCTGTCTCGACATCCATGACCGCATCATCGACAAGACCCTCCACAATTTTCTCATCATCGTCATCCTCTGCCTCCTCCTCGTCATCTTTCTTGATAGGCCCGAAGCCAATCAGTTCGTCTTCGTCTGATTCCTCGGCCTCCGCAACAACAAATTCAGATTTTTCCAGCTTCCGTTTAGGCGCTTTGGATTTTGGATGCTCTCCCAAGACGTCAAACGCGTTTCTCTTAGGCAGCTGAGAAAAAAGTAGAGGGGGTAGAAGGGAACCGTTATCATGTGCTGCAGTTTTCCTCTCCAATGGCGAACTACTGCGCCGCCTTAGTCGGCTGAGATGTCGTACAGTCCGGTGTCTCTTGCGTTGCCTCGAAGGCCAACGTTCGCAGTGGAGCACGCTCACTCGACGACAGAATTAAATCATCCAGCAATGTTTGGGATGCTAGAAGTGGTGAATGCTGGAAAGACTTGACGCGATACTGTTCAGCATTAGGGCCCCGATGTCTGAGTCAAGAACCTGACAGGATGAATGAAATTTCCAGGAATGAATTAGATGTTACTTCGAGACTCACCCGTTCTCGCGGATGTACCTCACTCCAAGGGTCTTTGTCCTGCTTCTGTTGGTGGTTTGCAACCTCTATAACATACTCCTGCTCTTTTTCAAAAATGTTGTCAGCCTTTCTGCGCAGGGTACTGCTGACTTCTAGTGCGGGTTCCAGTCCAACATCAAGTGACAAAGCGAGCTCATTGTAGTCTCTCTCCTTGAAGCTGGGCCCCTCATCCTAAAATAACCACAACACATCATTCTCTGAACTGACATGCAACGAAAGAGATTGTAAACCTTTTCATCTGAGAAAAATTGCGAAAAATCCTCCTCCGTCCGCGAGAGGATCCCGAGGTACAAAGGACGCAGGACTACTCTTGCTGGGGGTTTCATAAAAGGAAGGCAGTAGTGTGCGGGGTTCGAAACCCTGAACTATGTTCTCCTCGTTCTCAATGTCCGAAAACGATGCTCCCGGTGAGGATGTCGGATGATTTGACGTAGATTGGAGGAGTCTGGTGGTAAATGGGGACTTTGAGCTTGGCGAGAGCGGGTCATCTTGAGCAATCTCCTTCAACGGCGAACGTAAATCTTGCTCGGGAGAATTTTGGGGACCACCGAAACCTCCAAACGATGTTGAGGACGATGATCTCCTGTGAACAGCATCTTCGACGTCAAGAAGCGAACCCGGTCTACTACCTAATGGAAGTGTCGCGACCGACTGGGAGTGTCGAACAACAGCCTTGTTCTCTTTGTCCTCGCTCCTGTCGTACATCAACCTTTGACTGTTCTCTTTGTCATTCTCGTCCTCCGTTTGGTCCGATTCCGAGTTGCGTGTCACTATGGCGTTGGAGCCCAAGTCTTGTATCGATGAATCTGGCACGAGGAATTCTAGGAGCATCATCCTCGTCGTCGGAAGCCATCATTAGGGGACGACGAATACCGCGCCTGTGTACTTGGATCTCCTCATCTTCAGCGTCCGTCTGTTGGCTTGCACCATCATTGACATCGAGACCTGTGGGTTGGTTCTCCTGATCGCTGCCCGCCCCTCGCTCTCGCCATCAGTACCCGCGGGCTCTGGACTGGCTGAGCCCCGCTCCTCGGGAGCGTAATCCGTGTCGTCCTCGTCCGTGTCGTCTACTTCCATGTCGCCAACAGTACAGTCGTCGTGCTCTGCTGCCTCAAGCCCCTTCTGCACATATACATCAAGCCTCTCTCTGAATGACGCGTTCTCCCCAGCTTCTACAGGCTCTTCTAATACCCTGCCTCCTCTTTGTTTCCAGTCCTCTTCTCGCTGTTGGATAGTCGCAAGCTTGCTGATCTCAGCTTGCTGCATGAGCGCTCTGTTTAATTGTTGTGCGGTGAGTGGGGCCTTAGTGTCCCTTGCCCCTTCCCTTCCGATCGAACGATGACATCGCCGATTCCTTGAGGTATTCGGACATGTTGGCTTTGGCCTAAAGGTTTCGCACGGGAGCCGGACGGTCTTGGTAGAGATTTCCGACTCAACGCAAGCTGTCTCGCCTTCCCCTTCGAAGGAGTAATATGTTGCAACTTGTCGGCTTTGCGTTTCGCTGCCTCTTCCTGGGCTGTCACATGCATGCTGTTGTCGACAATCTCCAGATCATCGTCGCTATCTCCGGCCCTAGATGACCGCCTAGCTGCGTCTTGGAGGGCTCGCTGCTTTAATTCCGCGAGAGCACGCTTGTCATCAGCTTCTTTGCGTTTGGCTTGCTCTTGCCTCAGTAGGTCGGTGAGACTCGGCATCTCTTCGTCACTGCTGTCGGATGCCACTTGATCGTGGCGGGGAAGTTGCACGTCGCGGAACATTTCTTGACGGTGTTTTTGCACGGGGACGCACAATAGCAGAGGACCCAAGCAAACGTGAAGGTACGCCGAATGAAGATGTACCTTGCACGACTTTGTTCGGTGCATCAGTAACAGGTAGTACCGAAGGCGAGGAAAAAATGGATATTGGATCTGAGGGAGGCTCAGGGCTCCATTTTCTCCTGACGCAATGCTTTATCCCTTGACCAAAGTCAGCAGCATTCTCTTGAAGAAAATTCTGGTGTTACGCACTTGACCAGCTCGAAAAGCCGATGCTTGGTGTGCTTCAGTTGCTGAGTACGCGCCACCTCGACATTCTTGCTCGCAGTGATGCGCGAACTCTCCAAAACAGTTTCACGCAGGTCCTTCTTAGTCGGAGCCTATGCATTGTATGTGAGAAATGGAATCGGTGTGACAAAGGCCAAACTACCTTGGTCTTTGAGCGCACGGATTCGTCCTTCTGCCTCGCTTTACTTCCCTTCTTTGAGGTGGCACTTGTAGAAGCCGATTGGCTCTCAAAACGAAGCGGGGGGACATCCCGAGCAGGAGCCTTCCCCTTGCCTTTGTTAGCCTTGGGTCTCGTCGAAGGCATCTCCAACTCTGACGTCGGGGGTGTGGGGGGTGATCGCAGAAGAGGAGTATTGATTGGATGGTGAACAGGCGATACCGAGGGGGAATTTTCGGAATCTTCACGCTCAGAATCAGAGTTGACACAATTCCTCGGGCGTCTGACTTTGCGAGAAATAATCGGTGAATCTTCAAGAGACTCGTTAATTGGGGAGACAGGTGAATCACTTGTAGGGGGTAGCAGTGTGCCATCGGAAAACCCGTCGGAATTTTGTGGCACTGGAGAAAGAGGCGTGGCATCCATATGAGTGATCTGATTCTCCTCAAAGGGTTGAGGCTGAAAGGGTGGCGACGATGATGACCGCTCAGCAACTCGAGGCTGTGCAAGTGACTCCTGGTTATTTTCGAAAGCCTCATCGAGGGCTTTCAATTGAGCTCTCCAACCAAATTGATGTTTAGGACTGGCATCGTCCATGCTGTCATCATTTGTATAAACCGTTGAAGAGGATTGTGAGCCATGTAGCGTATCGAGCGCCAATTCATGCGTGGACTCGATTTCCTTACCACCTAAGGGCTCCGATTCTACACGAGGAGAGCTGCGGTCGGTGAGGGTTACAGATGAGTCGCGTATTTCAGGCTCGAGCTCTCTACGCCTTCCGTACGTGACTGGGGCGCGTTTTATAGGCTTGACGGGAGATGACTTTGGAGAAATTTGGTCTACGTCCATGGCGGACATGTTGGCGTCTGCAGTCAACGAGCGTGTTGGCTGATGCCGGCTTAAGGCTGTTTGTTGCTGTAATCTGAGAACGCCTTCAACACCGTGGCATGCGTGACATGTCACTCTGTGACAAGCGCGTTTTTGGTAATTATCAACGAACGCGTCCAGTCGCGTTCCTCATCAGGGTGTTGTGTCAAATCGATTCTAAATAAGCGCCAGTTGTAGCAAATATTGAGTTTCATGCGATGTCTACTTTTCTGTATCTTTACTACTTCCTGTTTAAAGGCCGAACATATTGGAATCAAATACATTCCCATTATTGTGTAGTTACTAGATCGGTGTAAGTGACTATTAAATGGAGAAGTGAAGACTGTTGGGTACGTTGAGTTGATTCGGATGAAAGATATACTAAGTCTGTGTGAAGAATACCACCAAAAGGAATTTTCAGTGTGTCAAACACACAGCGTGCTACTTGTCTAGGAGTAACATTGGTGCATTTTGTGATTCTCATCCAGCATGCCCGAAGTTAAACTGACTGAGAACTTTTAAGATCCCTGTCAGATAAAAACTGGCGTTCATGAGAATCAACAATAAATCACAGCGCTGGCAAGGAATATAACTGACCTCATCTTCAATGTATTCTTGCGTAGTATCTATCTTGATTGAAAGGTCGTTCGGCATCCCCTGATTGCAAATGAGCAAAACGCGGTGCAAACTCGTAGAACTCACAATTCGCGATGAGCCGATAGGACTATTGATAGGTCCGAGCTCCCTGTAGCGAGAGCGACATATGTTCGTCACAAGAATCGCGGCGGATACCCTTGCGTGCGTTGAGGGTTGCTAGCAGGGAATTGCAGTAAACTGAAAATGATCTCGTTGACCTCGTGGACAGTATAATTTGGCTAGAGTGTACTTACGACGGCCCAGGCAGAAATAGAATGCGACGTAAATGAAGGTATCCGGCCACACTGTAATCTGCGCCACGTCTGGGTCAGGAACGCAAGTACCGAGCCATTTGTGATGTTTTACATACAGAAATTAGGGACATGACCGCGCAAATGCTGGTGAGCAGACCGGTGTTGATGCTGAACAGCATCAGCTTATGAATCAAGGTATCGGACTTCCGGAAACCAGTACGAGACCGTTGGAGGAATATGCAGAGGAAGGCAGCGATAAGGATGTCTCCGGCAGCTGCTACAGCGTTCACAGACATTGACAATGGCTTGAGCTCGGGAACTTGAATGAAGGTCGTCAACTTGACACTGAAGAGTGGTGCATCAGTCAGACTACTTGATAATTTCCGACACGAATTACGCTTTTGCAACATATACTTTTGATGTCACATTAGTAGAGAGATTTATGAGAAGCAAAAACGCATACTCACTGACAACAAGGACAAATTCAGCGATGACGAGGGACAGCACTGACGCGGTGGCAATTATGTTCTTGTTACTTACTGGCTGAAAGTAAGCAATGGTCCACTGGCGGGAGATTACACATACGTTTATAGACACGCATGGTAAGGAAGCTGGAAGGACGATCAGTGAGAATCGTTCTATTCAGGAGGTCTCACACCAACCTTTGAACCATAAACCCCGTGAAGCCATTGAACAAAACTTCAACCTGTGATGCAAATGAACATTCAGATGAGAACTGTGCACTAATTACATGCAACACACAGACAGACTCCACACAAGTTTCTCGAGGTCACTAGCGCTGTCAAAGTCAGTGACGAGATACGTATACACTACCGATCCGATATTCAGTCCACACAAACACGGCTCGTATCCGGCACTCACCAGTGTGTGTAATCAGAGCTTGATGGATTGAGTCTGATACGAATATAGCGCCGACCTAATGATATTAGAGAAGCGGCGCATATCAATCCTTCCTGAACATACTAAAAGCCTGTTGTACCACGGGTCCGAGAAATACCGGCTAAAGTAGTACCATGTCTGCACACAAGTGACTGTGTGTTATCGTGAGCTCCTAGCACCAAATGAACAGTAAGAAAACATACCTCCGTAAAGCCTGCCACATCCAAGTCTCAATCTACTCTCATTGTTGATTCAAGAAAAGAGCACCTACGCAGCAGAGACTATAACCCCGATTAAGAACGCTCCGAAACTGCACAAGTTATGCTACGTGATGCATTTGGACAGGGATTTGAAGGATACGCACGTATTATCCACAGTACCCATGGGGGAGATGTATCAGTGTGAATGAACGAGGACGTAGGTTTTAACAACACCAATCGCAAAGCGAAGGTCGGATCATTGGCGCAATGTATCATCCGATGCCAATCCCACATCCGTTCTCGATGGCAACCAGTGACCTACATAAGTTAGCTCGCCGCTGAGTACGGATTATCAATCTGGCAGGTAGATCCCCTGGCAGTGTGTAATAGATTCAGTGCGTTTTCCATTACAGTCACACCAACCTCACTATCCCCCTTTATATCCTTAATCGCACTATGATGATCAGCGATCCGGGTGGACGCCGTGGACTTGAGATCTCAGAGGAGACTCAGGGCCGTATTGGAGGGATTATACCAATCAGGCAGTACGCGCACTCACTTGGGATGATTTCTTTGCGCCCTTATGACATTAAGTGAAATGACCGAAACAGAGAGCAAGATGGGAGGACGCATTTGAGGGAACATCAGGCATCAGATCATCAAATATTGACCGGGATGATAGGCATTGGATATTGACCGGGGTGATAGGCATTGAATATTGACCGGCCGGTGATAAGTATTCAAGCAATAGTATTATTGACCGGGGTGCGCGCGCGTGTAACTGGTGCACATATGTTAGTAGGTATTGAATGTTGAATATTGACCGAGATGATAGGTATTGTTGGATGCCGACCAGCTGTTTGGCTCTTCTGAGATCCGAGGACTCAGAATGACTAGGTCTTCCTTCTAGTGTAAGTTAATACATACACGGTTTCCGGCGAATCCACGGTTCTTCAAAATTTTAATTAATTGATTCAAGGGAGAAGTTGGGGAGAAGGAAACATTTTACACTGACCCGAGCGACAACCTCACTTTGCAGCCAGCCTGCAGCCTACGGTGCTCATGATACCCACCTGGTGTGTTCTAAACATAGCTTCAAACTGAACCCTCGAAGAACCAGAATCTCATCAACATTGCACCGAAAATCATCAGAAGGATATACTGCTTAGTATCATCGCTACGGCAGTAAGACCACTACCGATGTAGGGGAATGAAACAAGTCAGCCCAATCTAACTCCATATCACGAGCTCTCCTTAGCTTACCTCAACCGCAGTAGCACTTTGTGAGAAACACATCAGGGATCGTGGTCAAAAGGTATGAAACATGACATAGATCACGAAAGCAATGTACCATTTTCAGGTGCGCTGAAGCGCACAAAGCAGCCATATGGCAGGGACACACACCGTACACTAACAGCACCAGTCAGATGCGGCCTGTGCACATGACGATGGCACTCAGTAAAACCTTCAACATAGTTGCTATAGGTGGTTGAACGTGGAAGGAAAGGCCGTTGTCACGCACATCTATGAATTGACTTGCTTTTCGAAGCTCTGACGCGCGCCATCGAAAAGTAAAAAGAAGGAGCGACGATCGTCCTTCGAAGTGGTCTGTCTCCAGAAGACTATCCAGCCAGTGCAGCTAATCCCTTCAGATGATTATAATGTCACAAAGAGATACTATGTAGATTCTCACCTTGCCGCCACACACGTGGAGCATGTATAATGATCCATTAAGTACTTACTTTGGGCAAGTAAGGTTTGTGCCGACGACACCGCACTCGCCCTCGGAGTATTTCAGGGCTGATTAGCAGTAGGTTCAAGTTGGGGGGGTTGTTCAGTTTGCTTAGTAATTACGAACGGGAAATGCCGACTGCTTCGGCAGAAACTACACCATGTGGTAGCTGTTGCGATGCTAACTACACCGCTTTTTCAACTGGCACACACCACGGCTGGGAGACATTTTTATCCGTAACAGGTAATTGTCTGTCTAATCACTGAATCCATACTTATACAACTTTTCAGTGGAACGACAGGGGCATGCAGAACAGCAGGAGACTCTTGTGATCTGTATGATATACCTTTTTTTTTTTTTTGGTTTGTCTCATGACTGAGTTAAGGCTTACGCTATTGCAGTGGAACAACACGACAAGGGTCGACGCGTGGTCATATGTGTGGCGACAGTCCCTTCGTCCTGTCGTTCCTCATCTTGCAAAATTCCGATATAAGACAGTTTATATCCGAAGCACTGCCGGATTCGGATTATTCAAGATCATATTTTCATATCTCACCACAGCTGACACTCCCAGAGATGTCGTGGATCAATGATATCCATGACGTCTTTGAGAGTGTCTCATACAAAATCGTCAATAAGACCAAAATCGTCTCTCAAGAACATTGCCAGGGCACATGAACCGGTCACCACCCTATCTGCGACATGCATGTGTAGCGCTCGGTCACAATCGCATTCAATGTTACGACATGTGGATCTCCATGAAGGAACATTGGAAAGTGAGGGGAGGTAATTGTATGCCTTGCTGATGAGCGAAGGGGTATCCAAAAGTTTAAATCGAACATCACTCAACAATCATTTCAAGCGCTGAGGTCTTTGTTCATAGCTTCATAGTAGATCTGGATTCTAAAGTTGAAGCGTGGATGTATCGAGTAAGAGCGAAAAATGAATTAACCGGAGAAACCCTACAAGCAAGGTGATTCTTTCTCGAGCACAGGTTGGACGTATCCAAGCGGGGATGATGTTGACCTCCCAGGCTCTACAGATCTGCATGGCAAGGTCGTATGGTACTATGACGACTAATCTGGTCATTTCACCGATGGGCCGCGCGAGGACTACTCCTGAACTTGGACGAGCCTGAGTGTCGCCGCAAGGGCGATATTCCATCACACTTACTATGCTTGCTGCGGTCGACAATCCCAAAACCAACCAAGGCAAATTAAAACATGGACATTCTGTCACCGCATAATCAATCACTGGATAGTGATATATCCAGTGCATTATACACCCACCACTGAGTTCGTCACTTGCAGACGATCAACTTGCAATATGCCCCTGATTCCAAGTGACCCTACTTCGTGGTCATTCCACATGCATCGTGTTTTCAGCTATTTTGTAGGTCCGTGGAGAACAATGTTGGTCATATTTCTCGCTCTATTGTTGACTGTGGTTTCGCAGTCGCATCATCTGCTGCTGTGATCTACGACTGGGGTGAGCAAGATTTCTTATGGAAGGAATTGTTGATGTCATAATGGTATCCTCCAGTTTTGACATTCGGTCAAGAGGTAGGTTGATCCCATTGCCGAGCAGCCATCGCGATCTCACTAGAATGGTTTTGTAGTATGAATTGATCTGGGTGAGCATTTTCATATCAGAAGAATAGTGCAATACAGCTAGTAATTTGGATCAGAGGCAGCGCCGTTCTCTCATGACTGCTTTGTATACCATTGTGCGTTACATTTTATTAGTGCAGTGGGTACTGATTTCAAAATATTCTAGGTGCGCTACATCGGAATACTATACTCTGTGTAGGTTCGCAAGACTAACAAGTCAGCACTGGACTAATAAGCCATCTCTCACATTCAGCAGCAACGTCTTGTGTATGTCTCAACAATTCACTGCATTCCTTTCTTCTGACTGATGACGTGCAGTAAACCTCCCGGGAATCTTGACGACAGCTATGGTGAGTATACTTTGCACCGATGTCTACCAACTAATTACACTTCTACGTAGGGGTGAGTGAGATTCTCGACTAGCTTATTGAATCAATATATTGACTAAAACAGTTGTGGGTTTTTCGAGGCATTCCGTCGCGCAAGGGCTCGTTATTAATTGAGATTTTCCAGGCAATGCTATGAACCTTGCTTTATTGTGGGCGATTTTCATCGTAAATCCCATGCTGAGTGGTGAGCTACTCAGCTATGGTACCAGACGGTACCTCAGTGATAACAGTTCGACTGACATAATCATGCAAGTCATCATGATCACTCGATTACATGCCATGTATCAGCGATCCAGAAAGATGCTCATCTTTCTCGTTGTAACCCTCACCTCTACCATGATTACCTGCGGAGCGATCGGTGCAGTAGGAAGCAGCTACACTTCAATGAGTAAATTTTATTTCTGAATGAAAGACCTAAGCGCATGAGCCTCATGCGACGAATGCCAGAGGTGACCCTCCTCTATGGCGTGCAGTGCGTTTCTGAAGTCGACGGAGGCCAACAACTTCGTATTCTCGTGGTTTACACACTCGCAACTGTATGGCAGGTACTCATACTGTGTCTTGCGATTTGGATTTTTGTAAAACACTTTCGTGAACTGCAACCACCATCGATGGGACAGACCTTCATCGGGGATTGTTTCACGGTGTTAATAAAAACTCACGTATTCTATTTTGCAATGTGAGCTTTTGACTTGAATGCGATTCATTTTTTGTGCTGAATCTCCCTACGTAATAGCTTTACTGCTAGTTCTTGCCTCAACATTGGCTTGCTGTCTCCAGTGGTCAAGGTATGCCAATCTATAGATGACATCTACATCTGAGTACTCACCATCATTGCTGTAGGACTCATCTCGCGTGGGAGCTCAGATTTATTGGGGTATTCTTGAACTTGTGACGCTCTTCCAGATGTTTGTGGTAGGACCACGCCTCATCCTGAGTGTTCGAGAGTACCACGCTAAGTTCCTGGCCAACTTTGAGGAAGGAACATATGCAATGCCTACAATCATTTTCCAGGAACGCGTACAAGTGCCAAGTGACAGCGATGTGTAGCAAGAGATATATCCAAACTATTAGCACCTGTCGGATACCCTGTACTCAATATGTAAATTTTGTTTGTCGTGGTATCTCCGAGGAAGGGCTGTACATAAGTCTTTCGTTTGCGCTGCCATACTGGAACGAAGGCTGTGGCTGCCGAGTAACGCTACAGCCCGAGTCCAAGTCTTTGGATCCCATGGCTCGTTGCACTAATAGAACCAGAGCCTCGTGTAGATGTGCGTAATAAGGACCCTCTTGGTGTTCGACACCTTGGGATCATATATGAAATGTATTCATAGCTAATCAGACCGGGAAGCGACCTGCCTACATCATGTAGCCAATGTGCGGAAATTTCCACCACTATAAGGTGTCTACAACAGCAGTTGACTTGTTGATCATGGGCAAACACTTGCAAATGACTTCGGAGGAGAGGTCATGATCAGGACCTGTGTAGGAAATGAAGCGGCACGCTGCAGGTGGCACGGCTACAATTTCTGGATATTGTTCTGTTCCATCCGGAAGGTGATCTTGGGGAGAGGTCTGGTCCGACTGAAGTGGAAGATGTTGATAAAGTGGCAGGGGTTTAAGAAATTAGAATGGAGGTGCTCTTGAGGCAGCTGCATCACGCCGGGCCACAGTTGCTGCAGAAGGGATTTCAATCGAAGCTTGACGCTGAGATCTCCCAACAGAAGTCCCCCTCTCCCGAGTTTGTAGCACCCTGTTATGACTATATAACTCCTGAGGCCTGAGCACTGAGCACAAAGGTAAAAAGTCCGAACACCCTCATGACATTCACAGGGTTCAAGACCCCAGGACTCCCCCGATACTATCGGTATCCTTGATGGCATCGCCTGCTAGTATATACATACGAAATATATTGCTTTAACTACAACTCAAAGCCTTATGTATCCTCGACGAAGAACGCGCGAGTATTGTTTGGGTGGTTTGTGTGAACCGAGCAAGACCTCAGGTACGGGCCTCAGTACTCAACACTTCCAGTCAATGCTCATATAACATGATCATTAGGTTCAAAAATATATATCTGACCTTAACTATCAAGTACAATAAGGAATTGTAAGGGTGTGGTCATGGGTGGCAAACAGTGTGAAGGGAACGAGATGAAAGGTACAGAAGAGGGCGGAATCAAGGTGCTGAAGGCCATGAAATATGTGCTAGAGTCATGAGAGATTGCCGAGGGCCATAGGGAGATTGCCGGGTGGCAAAAGGGAGCAGGCTGCTGCGCGAGGGTAACAGGAAGGTGCAAGAGCCAGATTAATGGAAGAGTGAGGAAGGGTCTTGGTTGGGTGCGTTGATGTGCCAGGGTAGCGGGAGATGGTAGGAGGTTGCTCTTGGAGCGTGGAAGCTGCCGAAGGTACCGGAGGTTGCCCTAGTGGCGCAGGTAGCAGCGCCGCGCCATAGCTGCAAGAGGATGTTGGGGGTGGCTGGGAGCCGCGAGTGACAGGAGGTCGTGGTTGACAGCGGCAGGAATATGGTTTAAGTGCACACGTGTACACACGCGTTACAGCTTGAGCCGGTGAGTGGCGTCAAGGCTGTGGCCAAGTAGCAGAAGGGAGGCTGTCGTCATAGTCGATACCGAGGAAAAAAGACACAAGGGAATATTGGGGTCCATCCCAGGGCTGTTTGAGGTTTCTGTCAGTCTGAGTTTCGATGTCATACATACATGTAAGTTATACAAAACTTACAAATAGGTAATGATTACCAATAGTACTTGAACTTCTCCATCCAGCAAGACTGATACCGATGCGCGGTGCCTCGGCGAAGATTTAGGGTTAAAAACTTAAATGAGAGTCAGGGCTGGCTAGATCTAGAGTTCATGGGTTTGAATTTTGTCACTTTCTGCCAACTGTGTGGGACATACGTGAGATAATATTGATGTTTGACCCCGCCATTCAGTTGAATTGCGTTGAACTTCGAACCTCCAAACCTCAGGCCGATGGATCGCGCGAAAGCTACTCCTGGGGCTGATTTTGCCGCAGAAACGAATTCTCGAGGTTGACAATTTTAAACTAAGCTAAATGCACTCATTACGGCCTGGGTGCACCGCGTATATAATTTTCGCTGGATGGTGGCATATCTAGCATGTTATACGCCCACCACTGAGTTCGCCACTCACAGACGATCCACTTGCAGTATGCCCCTGATTCCGACTTATCCCAGTTCCTGGTCACTCGATATGTATGGTGTTTTCAGCTATTTTGTAGGTTCGTGGAGAACAATGTTGGTCATATTTCTCGTTCTATTGTTGACTGTGGTTTCGTAGTCGCATCATCTGCTGCCGTGATCTACGACTGGGGTGAGCAAGATCTCTTATGGAAAGAATCATTGATGTCATTATAGTATTCTCCAGTATTGACGTTCGGTCGAGAGGTAGGTTGATCCCATTGCCGAGCAGCTATTATGATTTCACTAGAGCGGTTTTATAGTATGAACTGATCTGGGTGAGCAGTCCCATATCAGAGAGATACAGTTAGTAATTCGGGTCAGAGGCAACGCCGTTCTCTCATGACTGCTCTATATATTATCGTACGTAGGTTCTGTTATTAGCGCAGCGAGCAACTCGTACTGATTCTCAAAATATTCTAGGTGCGCTACGTTGGAATAATATACTCTGTGTGGGTTCGCAAAGCTAACAAGTCGGCGCTGAGCTAATAAGCCATCTCTCATATTCAGCAGCAACGTGTTGTGTATGTCTCACAATGCACGGCATTTGTTTCTTCTGACCGGTGGCTTGCAGTAAATCTCCCGGGAACCTTGACGACAGACGCAGTGAGTGTTCTGCACCGGTACCTACCAACTAATCATACTTCTATGCAGGGGTGAGTGAGATTCTCGACCAGCTTGTCGGTTCAATATGCTGACTGAAACAGTTGTGAGTTTCTCGAGGCATTCAGTGTGCGACGCTCATCATTAACTGGGCTTTTTCAGGCAATGCCATGAACCTCGTACTCTTGTGGGCGATTTTCGTCATAAATCCCATGCTAAATGGTGAGCTACTCATCTACGGTATCTCAGTTATATCAGATCGACTGACATGCCATGCAAGTCATCATGATCTCTCGGTTACATGCCATGTATCAGCAATCCAGAAAGATGCTCATCTTTCTCGTGGTGACCTTCGTCTCTATCTCGGTTGTCTGCGGAGCAATTGCTGCCATAGGAAGCAGCTTTCTTTCGATGAGTAAGTCAATGAAAGATACTAAGTGCATCAGACTCATGCAACGAATGGCAGAGGTGTTCCTCTACGACACACAGTGCGTTTTCGAAGTCGATGAAAGCGATCAACTTCGGATGTTGGAGACTTATACACTCGCTACTGTATGGGAGGTCCTTTCACTGTGTCTTGCAATCTGGATTGTTGTAAAGCACATCCGTGAACTCCAACCGCGATCAATAGGACGAGCTGCCATTGGTGGTTGTTTCACGGTATTACTCGAGACTCACGTCTTCTACTTTGCATTGTGAGCTTCTGATTTGAATGCGGTTATCTTCTGCTGATTTCCCACACGTGCTAGCTTCGCTGCTGGTTCTGTCCTCAATATTGGCTTGATATCTCCAAAGATCTTGGTATGCCAATCTATGGCTGACATCTACATTTGAGCACTCATCCCCAGTGCAATAGGCCTCATCTTCCGCGGGAGCGCAGGCTTATCGTGGTGTTATTGAACTTGTCACGCTCTTGCAGATGTTTGTGGTAGGCCCACGCCTCGTCCTTAGTGTTCGGGAGTATCATGCTAAGCTCATACCAAACCCCGAGGAAGGAATAACTGGCATACATCCTATGGCTTTCCAGGAATGCATAGAAATGTCGACTGGCAGTGATGTGTAGCACGAGATATCAGTAAATGATTAAAGTACTGTCGGGTACTCTGTACATACTACTAGTACTACAGAACATGTAAATTTTAAATGGTCATGGTGTTTCTGAAAAAGGGCTGTAAGCTTCTTGTTTGTGCTGCCATACTGCAATGAATCTATGCTACGAATGTCACACAGCTGCCAGTAGCCTGAGGGACACTAGCATCATCAGCAAATCATCAAGTTCCTTTTTATAGCTTAGATTACTTAAGACTACTTAAAAATAGCATTAATGCGGCTAAGGGCTACAAGTTACTATTGATATCCTTTATTCAATTTATTCTAAGGGCAGAGGTTACTATAAGTAGGTCAAAGACAGTCAAGGCAGATGAATTTGCCACAGTGAGATCAAGGTGTCTGCTCAGCACAACAATAATAATTTTATAGCTTATTAATATATTTACATTAGCACATTGTTTTGAATAGTTGAAAAATAAGTGTGTGACAAACAGCTTGCTCATCATAGAGATCAACCACCAAAATTCATACATTCCAATAAAAAAACATTACAGTAAGTTTTATTGGTGCTCATCACGTCAATCATTGATTGACAGGACACTAGTACACTGCATGGCTTCAAAATCTGTCAATTGTGGGTGAGGGAGGTGTTGGACTTGGACATTACCTAATTGTTTAGGTTTGAGCATCACTGTTATGACCATGCATGCTGAAGGTGCACAGGAGTAGGATGGACCAAAAAGGGCTTGGCTTCAGCTCATGCACTGTGTCCCTTGCCCAATGTCTTGTTACTTAAGGGTCTTATATAGTTCACATGTATAGTGACAACACAACTATACTTATTAAGACTTCTTGCCAGTCCTTAAGTCCACGGTCTATGGATGTTCTACTTCTCAGCAGATAATGTGGTGGTTCTTTGGGTGGAATTACCTTTTTATTTACACTGTGGGTTTGACTGTGATCTCTTGGGTAAATCTGATAGGTATGTTTCAACCTAGTAGGTTGTGTTTCAACCTATGAAAGTCTGTTTCAACTTTGTCGTGTCTCCCTTATAGCAGAAGGGAGAGTTTCCTAAAATACAAATGTGTTAAGACCGTACTCAAAGGAGGAGATGTCCAGAGGGCTTGGCTTCAGCTCGTGCACTGCACCCCTTACCCGAGTATGTGCCCTTTATTTCTAGGATGGAGATCCGATGCAAGTCCAGTCTACGGAGTAGAAGTAAGTCTGGTGGACTTCCAATGACTGTTGTCGGGAACAAGGAATAAGACTACTACGGACGAAGTCTGGAGTAGAAACAGATGAAGATAGACTACCCTAAGGTAGAGCCAGAGTTGTAGTCTATAGGAATCAATCCTAAGACTTGGAGATGGACAAGTATAGGGACTTAGTCCGGAGAGACAGAGATGAGTAGAATCTAAGATGATATTCAAACTGAGGAAGTACAGAGTGTTACAGGAGTTTATATACTGTAGGTATCATAACGGAAGATCAGTCAGCGAAGTCTGAGGCTATGTACGAAGCATATGGAAAGCTTATTAGTAAGTTGGACAGATCATCCTAAATGAAGTCAGAAATGAACAGAGGAACGGATCAACTAGTACTATGGATGAAATGCATAACTGGAAACTGGAGTCAGGAGAGAATCTATATGGAGATATACAAAAGGAGAAGGAGAATGGAGATGAAATGGAGATGAGCAACGGAGATGGGATCGGAGGTAGAGGGTCCAGAATGCGGAATATGACAAAGTGTCATCAATTGTCAGCTGTATGACTATTGTATAAAATACCTCAGAGAGATAGTATACAATCTAGAGGAAAATAGAAAACCTTGTTGAATAGTAACCTCAATAAAGTGGTATCCAACTACAGGCTTATATAACTTTAATCTTACTTCAAGATAACTAATTGGCCTACACTTAATCACACTCACTATAGGTGATTTTGGAGTAAAGTGGGAAGTCTTACTACATGGGTGCAAAATGGGCTCCTTTTACATATACCTTTTTGGAGGCCAGATTACTAAGCATGATCCATCACATGGATTGGTAAGAATGTGCTTTCAAACCAGGCCATTGGGTGTGTTGAGTCAGCTTGTTTACTAAATATCTTACAAATACAATGTAATCTTACAAAGCATGAAAGAAAAATGGTATGAGTCATCACATGGATTGGTAAGAATGTGCTTGCAAACCAGGCCATTGGGTGTGTTGAGTCAACCTTGTTACTAATGAATTATAAATACAACTGTAAGTCTTACAAAGCATGACAGATCATTTACAAAACATGATGAGTCAAGTTGAATCCTTACAAATCAGAATATTTCCCAGTCATATGACATGCTGACAAACATGTCTGGATAGCTAGTGGGAAACTCTGGTGGCAGAATGAGCCTAGAAAAATAGAAAAAAATGGAATGTTACAGAATAAAATAGAAATACACGGAAATGCATGGAAAATGAGTCTCTGACACAAAAACTGAGAATACAGGCTAATGAATCAAGAAAAAATGGTAGGGTAACTTTGTGATAGGGTGCAGTACAGTCTATTATACCTTCCTTATCACGTCTTATATATATGTCATAGTATGAAGTGCATACCATGCATGACAGTGGGTATGTCGATAAACTTTGTACCCTCATGACCAGGGGGACACCTCTCAAGCAACTTCTCCTCTCTCTCTTCATTATGCCCAGTGTCCTTTGGGGAGATCAATTTGCTATATCTTGTGATATTGATCTGCATCCAAACTGTGATGAAGCAATTTGAATAATACAATGGATTTTCTGAGTCTGCAGGAAGACCCACTGGGATTTTTATATGCTTTTATGAGGCAGTCAACCAATCAATCACAAGTCATCACCAGATCAGTGTCTAGGTTCAGAGAAGGTATAACTGGGTCTCCTCCTGTCTTCTCTGCATTGAATTTCTGTTCAGTATATTCACATGCCTCATGAGTGACAGTCAGGGCCCAAGTGCACCAGAGAGTTATTTCAATATTGGAAGTGGATGAAATATTCATGATGGAATTGATCTTGGGAAATAAGACACTGAGTCCTGGATGTCCACACTGTTGTGTTACAGGGGGTGGAGATAGCAAGGATCAGATAAGGGAGCCTTGGATGGTGTTAGCTTTCAAAGATGTATTATCATCTATTGCTCAATGAAATACCAGATGATTGGAAGTGTGCTGGATATCAAATATTTGTTTGTTGAGACCTGGGTCCTGGAACTTGGCATCTTATAGGGCAACACAAGCCGTGTATTAGCTACTTGGTAGTTGATATTACATGTTCGCATCTGTACTAGATGCTCAATTTTCTGATACTTATGACCTTCATCATTAGATGACTTTGAATTATTACCTTCTTTGATTTGGATGATATACAACTACCTGAGCTCCATCATGTCTACAATTATCATTCACCTGGGCCCACCTGTCTATATTATATACCACCCTTGACCCACCCATCTAATCTAATATATTGTATAACACCCTTGGCTCACCCATCTAATATATTATATTATATAACACCCTCGGCCCACCCATCTCATATAATATACATCTGGGCCCACCCGTTGTAGGAAACATTCTCGCTGCAGCCCTGCAGAGCCACATATTACGGAGTATGTCGAAAGCCCAGTTGTCCAGACATCAGTACAGTCACTCCCAGTCATCTCTGACGAAACCCACTCAAACCCGACGCTTTCCCGCGCTCTCCGAGCCTCGGACCCACCAGACTACCATCGGAGATGCACCGGACCCGCTCGCATACCTTCAGAAACCCGTCCGTCCTATGTCCTGTCTGTTCCATCCAACCCCACTGGTGCGTAGTAGCTTATTTCCCATGGCTGATGCAGTATACAGTGTTATTACCTGTGTTCTCACATGTCCGCAGTGCCTCATGTCAGTTTACATATCTCCGGACCCGATGTTTTCCTATTT